>MU743535.1:56801-69198 GCA_026770625.1 Nicotiana glauca | reverse complement strand
ATTAAGCAAATGAATGCAAAACAGATAGTGCAAGTCAGCACAAAAATCAGCCAGTCGGGCACAACACTCCACCAACAAATAACACCAAGGTATCTAGTCAACAGCACAAGAAGTAGCATGGATGCCAATGAAATGCGAGTGCTGAATGTCATGACACGTAGTACAAATAGGAACCAATGCATGAATGCAATGCAATGCATATGACCACTGTGGCGCGCAACCCGATCCATTTAGGTACCCGCGCTCACTGTGGGGGTTCAGACTCCGGAGGAGCTCCTACAGCCCAAGCGCAATATCAATATTACAGCGCTGCGGTGCGCAGCCCGATCCATCCTCAGTCTAGAAATGCACATATAACACTGCTGCGGTACGCAGCCCGATCCATGCTCAATCCAGAAATGCACATAAGCCACTAGGGCAGTATTCAAATAATAGTTCTCAGTTCAAAACGTCAGTAAGATATCATTTAAGTTTTTAAATTATGAAAAATAACCGAATTTGCCAAACAGCATTAGAACCCTAGATTGAGATCAAATAGTATGCAAAAATAATGTGAAAGCCGCGATATTAGTCCCTGAAGGATTCACATAGTTGAAATGAAGCCCAAACATGGCAATCAGTCTAAATTATGATGATAACAAGTAGTTTCAGCAAATACGCAGTAATTTCATCAATCGGGACGGACCAAGTCACAATCCCAACCGGTTCTCTACCCCACGCTCGCTATCCGACGTGCAAGTCACCTCAATACAGCACTATGATGTGCAAATTTGGGGTTTCAAACCCTCAGGATATCATTTACAAGTATTACTCATCTCGAACCGGTAAAATCTCTAGCTCGCGAAGCCTTTGCCCCTTAAATCGGCCTCCACGCGCATCAAATCTAACCAAAATCAGAGCGAATATATTACTATATGCCAAGGGAACAATACCCAATCGAAAACAACCGAGAAATAGCAGAAATCTCGAAACTAGCAAAACCCGAGCCCCAGGCCCGCTACTCACATTATCGGATTCCTCGTCTCGCCACGAGTCCATACATACCAAGAACTCCCAAATCCGAGCTCAAATAACCTATCAAATCCCAATTTGAAATATCAAAAACTCAGGCCCTAACTTCACCCCTTTTTAATGAGTTCCAACGAATTTCCATGTTAAATATATCATAATCTCGTGTGTTTAAGCTAAGTAACTTACCTCTAATCATTCCTCCTTGAATCCCTCTTCAAAATCGCCTCAAAGTTCTCAAAGCTCGCTAAAAATGGAGGAAAATACATAACCCTCGCGGATGAAATGTTTCAATAAAACCCTTTATGACCAGCCCAGATTTTGCTTTTGCGGAGAAAATGTCGCTTCTGCGACCTCCGCATCTGCGGTCCACGTGCGCTTCTGCTGACCTTCACTAAAGGTCCCCTACCGGTTTTACGTTCCACATTTCGCATCAGCAGGACCGCCTATGCGGCCTGCCTTACGCTTCTGCGGAATATCAAGAGAATGCCAAAACCGCTCCTGCGGTACAACTTTCGCTTATGCGGATAGCTTTCTTCTTCTACGGAAATTGCTCAACCTTAACCTTTTCACACCTGCGATACCTTGCTCCACTTCCGCGTAACCGCATCTGCGGTTTCCTTTCCGTAGATGCGGAAACACCTACTGCAACCAAAAACCTGCAATTCCAACTTCAAATTTCCTTCCGATAGCCACCCGAAATCACCCCGAGGCCCCCGAGACCTCAACCAAAAGCACCAACACCTCCTAAAACATTATTCAAACTTGTTCCAATCCTCAAAACATATCAAACAACACTAAGATATTCAATTCACATTGGATTCAAGCCTAAGATTCTTCAAAACTTCCGAAATGCGCATTCGATCAAAAATCCGACCAAACGATGTCTGAATGACCTGAAATTTTGCACACATATCCAAAATCACCCAACGAAGCTACATCAACTCTTGGAATTCCATTCCAAACCTCGGATCAAAATCTTACCCATCAACCGGAGTTCGCCAAAATACTAACTTCGCCAATTCAGGCCTAATTCTACACCGGACCTCCAAAATCACTTCCGGACACGCTCCTAAGTCACAAATCATCCCCCGAAGCTAACCGAATCAACGAAAATCTCATCCGAGTCTTATAACTCATAAGTTAACATCCGATTGATTTTTCCAACTTAAGCCATCCTTAAAGAGACTAAGTGTCTCATTTCTTATCAAAACCAATCCAAAATCAAATCTAACACACCACATACCGATAACAAAATATGAAGAAGCATAAAATGGGGGAAAACAGAACAGTAACACATGAGACGGCGGGTCGGGTCATCACAGGGGAAAGTGGCTAATTTAAGAACAATAAAAGGGAGGTGCCGCCGCTTCTCCCCCCTCAAATGGCTGCAATAGCTGGGTATTTATAGGCAGATTCTAGGGTTCTTTGGGCGGGATTTTACCTCTAGCCTTTGAAATTTGAACGTTGGTAGAGGCAAAAGAAAAGAGGAAGAACCAGAGAGGCAGAATTCGATTTGCCTTGGACTCTTCCTAGAAATAGCTAGACCTTCGCCTGATTTTGAGGTTTGTGATGTTTTGGAGCAAGAAAGAGGAAATAGGAACAGAGTCTCGTGAACTTGGGCAGGGAACGAAGAGAGAGAGAGAGAGGGTGAGGCAGGTAGGTCAAAGGGTAAGAGTGATGGAATTTAGGTAAAGTATTAAATCTAATTAACTGGAGATATTTTGGAATATAGAAATAGTTTAATTTTGGATTGGGCTAGTATAGTGGGCCATTTGATGGGCTAGTTTTGCCAAAATTTGGGGCCTAGAGTTATCAACGTTTTGCTTCTTCCTTATATATTTTTTTTAGGGCTTCTATTTAGATTTAAAATAATTTTATTGGCTTTATTATATAATTTTACGTAATATTAATATGTTAATATAATCAAAATATTTATCGTGCCTTAAAAGAATTATGATAGCTAAAATTTGCCAAATAACCTACATTAATTGTGAATAAGAGTAAATGTTGTAAAGTAGTAAAATAAATATGATTATTTGATTAAATCAAGAAAAGTGATATACTTTTTGCAAAACACCTTAAGAATGATATTAAAATAAACGCAGTAACCATAATACTACTAATAATAATATCTTATGCAAATAATAATAATAATAGTAAAAATAATGATACTAATTAGGTCTATTTTGGAATAACAATGGTAAAATAATTATTCTTACATTATTAGTAATATTATAAGTTCAAGAAAATAATTTGGAAGAAAGGAGGGTCAAAATTGGATGTCAACAGTCATCACCTATTTTTAATTGAATTCTATGTCTCTGAGGCCTTAAAAACCTCATTTAAAGTCGCCTCGATTTGCATGCGCAGTTCGGGCACGTAGCCGGAAAGCTTAAATATGAAATTCTGTAAAAAATGCTAAGTTTTGTTATTAAAATAAATAAATTTGACTTGCGCAGTCCGGACGCTTAACCGGAAATTCTTATGTATGGATATATAAAGAATGATCTAGCTAAACTTCAAGCTTTTACTTGATTGGAATGACAAGAATGGGATTTGAACAGCCACGGCTAAGGAAGAGGGAGTACTGTGCGCAAGAGCTAATGGCTATTGAATTTTTCTTTGATGAAGTAATTTGTTTGTTGCACTAGTACAAAAGAATTTGTTGAAGTTATTTGTTGGCATCAAGAAGATGTAGTAGTGCAAAAGATAATACAGCAAAAAAGAGCTGAGTCAGCTCTAATACAAAAAATGCTAATTTAAGACCAAAGTGCTAAAGTTCAGAAAGCTATCAGAGGTGTTACAGGGGGGGACAAATTGTGCCAACTAAAAAAGAAATATTAAGCACATAGCCTTAATAGAGTGAATTGGAGTTGATACACCATCAAAGCATCTCATATTTCTTTCTGCCCATAAACACCAAAAATACTTGTATGGTTTATTCTCTGGACTTGTTTGATGGAAAACTCGTAGAGTCCAAATGTAACAAAAGAAAGGAAAATAATGAATTCACATTTTAGATTTGTAAACTATATTATGCTTTCCAAAATATTTAAGTAGGACTGACTTCTAATGTTATTAATCTATTTTTAAAAACCTAGAAACAGATATCTCCTTATCGGACGTCTGTCATAAAAATAGAAATTCAAATGATACTAAGTCATCAAATGGAAGTTTTCCACTATATCTAACAAAACACTAAAAAAAACACATCCAGACTAAAAAAATAAATGACATCACAAGATATTTTTGAGATATGGGGGATGATCCATAACAATGCCAACTAGACCGTGCTTATTCTTTCATACTGATCTTTTACAGTACAACTGAGATTGAAAACAGAGGAATACTAACAAATATGAAAAGAGAAACAGAAAATTGTTGGAGAAAAAATAACAGTGTTAACATACAGATGGGCGAAAATAAACAAATAGAAAAATTTGAACACGAAACCATGTTTAACAGATTATAGAAAATACTGTTTATATAAACATTACCCATACACGATGGTGAAAACACACACACATAAATAACAAGAAAAATCTGAATTTTATACATTACAAACAGAGAGCCATAATTTTAAATTTAGAGCTCAAACACGTCTGCTTTTAAAAATAGAGTAAATATAAGAAAAGGGGAACAAAACATTATTGACAAAACAAAAAAGCAGTGTTTACATACAAAATACACAAATAGATGGAGTAACTATAGGAGCGGCTCAATAAATATTGAGGTCTAAAGCAAAATTTCAGTAAGAGGCCTTATTTTTTATATATAAAAGAAAAAAATTCATATGTAATTTCATTTAAATTCTTTATTTCTAGCTTTTCTTATGCAAAGTTATTAATAATTTTATCTAATCTATTTAATTTCTCTTGAGATATACCTTCTAATTAAGGTTTTTATTATTTGCTAAAATTTTCGGCAAGTTGTTGGGATTGTATTAAAGTTTCAACTTTTTTTTGGAATTACGAATAATAATCGAATTCTTTCTCAATTTATGATCTAGAAAATAATTCCCAATATATAAAAAAATTCTCAATTTATGATTAATAATCTAATCTTACTTTTTTACAATGAAAATCTGTAATTTCTCATTTAAAATACTAAATATTCTTTTAAATATAAATTAATATATAACTTATTAGAAAATTTTGGAGCCCCAAAAATTATGAGGCCCAAAGCAGCTGCTATAGCAGCTTTACCCTTGGGCTACCCTGAGTAACTATACAAGTTGCTCATTCTCTTGAAAAACAGAGGGTAACTTGTATAGTTTAAAACAAGAAATAAGTTTCTGAAAAAGCCTTTCAATCAACAAGCGTATATAAAATGGATGAGAGGACAAGTTAAAAATCAACAATGGATGAGATTGCACTAAGCAATTAACCAGCAGACCTTATCGTAGAATCAGATAGTAAATAGATGAAACAATTTTTGTATTTTGTATCAGTCTTTCACCAAAGTGACCACCAACATCTATATACATACAATTATCATCACAACCCTATTCATCTACACTAAAAATTAACATAAAAGGGTACAACTTTAAACCTTACCTTAATGAGAAGAAACTCGAAGATGAGCTGATGTTGTCAACAGAGGTGACAAGCGATTTCTCTATTACGGTTATACTGACGTTTGAACACCAGCAGTTTCGCTGAATTTTACTTCGCACTTGCAAGAGATATGGCAGTTCTAGGTTTACGAAATAAGTGTTCAAAATAGCGGTTTACTTCGCAGTTGTAGGAGAAGTCTTAGGTTTTTCTTTGGGGAGGGGGGCGGGTGTTAGTGGAGGTGTGGGAAAAAAAGAGGAAAAAGTTAGCGTCACTTTTTATTTAACAACCGGATATGTTATATATTAAGGATCCCTTTTTAGTATTGGGTTAAGAATTAGTTTGAACAACTGGAAAAATATTTGGTCGCTATGGTCCCTTCATTAAGAAGTGATCGTTGAAAATTAAATTTCGTGTAGTGTATGTAAAGCTTAAAATAGGGAAAATATGGCTAAAATACGCAAAATCGACCATCTGAGTCATTACAATCTTCTCTACATGATGAATTTGTCGTGCCCCTTTTTTCGCGAAATCGATTTTTGACATGTGACAACTCTTTTAAGAAAAGCATTAAAAGAGAGAGTCACCACCTAACGGGTTTGAGGTGCTTTAGTACACATATTTTGCAGATAACTCTGTTTGACTAGTTGCGTCACCAAAGATCGAGTAAGGGCTCGAAATTACCTCGAAGAGAAGGTGTTAGGCACTCTTCGAGGTCCACAACTGTGGATACCGGCTGAACTCAAATTATATGAATTAGTCTATATGATCAAATAAACTAAGAGAGAGCAGAAGAATTTAAGAAGTTTATTATAAACAGCAAAGGTACAACTATTTTGATTCTAATAGGGAAAAGAAGGGGGGGGGAGGGGGGGAGGAGGAGGGGTCCTTAATTTTTTAACCTAAAGGATCACCCTTTGCAACATAAATTATACTTCGTAACTCCCTCCAGATGGGGTATTACTCGTATTATTCAGCAGGCGCAAACTATCATCTCCTACTTGATTACTATCTTTAAGTTATTACCTAAGGCTTACTAGTTGATTCTAAATTGTGCCTTATGCGTGCACTACCCGTCCCATGCCTATGGTCCAGGAGGCGTTTGGATCTCTTTTTGGATGGTTCTAGATCTAACTTAGGTTACTCAAAATGAGAAAATTAGGCGACATACAAAACAAGTTGGAATTCACATAAAAGCAGTTAATGGCAAGTTAGCCTCCACACTTAAACAATAAATGTACGCAAACAAATTAGACATTTGACAGTTTCAGAATCAAGACAAGTTAAAACCGTTAAGCCCTATAGATATAATTTCTATGTGACTTTGCAATTCAAACATGTAGGCAGTTTCATATGCGAGGTGTTATTTTAGAGGCATGCTTTTTTAGTAACTTTATATTTCGGGGGTCTAGTATTATGTACTGATTACTAATATTATATATTATAAGTGTTCAAAACTATAGACATGATATCTAAGTGCACTAGTTGGCAGTGATAACCATGGAAGGTATTCAGAATTACTTAGTTGAATCATATAGGCATGCTTTCTTATAATGGCAATGACACATTGTTGAAAGTGCAACATTAGCACTTAAAAGAACTGAGCAGGATAATCAACAATTAAGACTGATTTTAGATCCAATAGGCATGTTTATTTAATGACCAACAACATGTTAACGAATTAACCCAGTAGGCATGATTTCTAAATTGCAGATTAAGTAGTATGTGAATTAATGGAATCCTATAGCTCCTAATGAATATACAGTAACGCATGTTGAGGTATTGATCATTTAATTTCCTATAGGTATGACATCTAACATGTAGAAGCAGAATAGATTAAATGGATTAAATACCTATAGGCAGGTTATCTAACATACATAGCAGTAGAACATATTTGAGCAAAGTAAAGCCCCTTATAGGCAGAATTTCTACCTATTTCAACGCAAATACTAAGATAAATCCCTTTTTTCCGATTTTACTAATACCCCAATTGTTATTACAATATTATTACAAGCCCAATAAATAAATTAAAGAGCAAAAATAGCTATAGTGAGCCTACAGCAGGCTCAAAGTATACCCAGCCTGGTCAGGCAGTCATTCTCATATCCATACAGTTTACAACAACCCAAAAATCATTTCTTCATTTACATAAAGCACCTAGAAACCAGTTGATTCAGCTAATAAGTAAAAGACAGAGTTGAACAATTAGGAAGGTGGCAAATAACCATGACCCTAGTGTATCAGAGTTCCCAAGGGCTTCAAGAACCTAGGACAATGCTCATACTAGGGAGGTTAATAGAGGAAATTCAGGGATAGTACAGGTTTCAGTGCTCACACCAGTGAGGTCAGTAGCAAGAGCCTTGATAGCCTTCGCTTTCAGCCGGCTAAGAATAAGGAGTTTAGAACAACATAAGTGATAATGAGGGAGAATGGACAATAGCTGAGGGACAAAATATAGTCAAGTTGAGCACATAGAGCAAATAATCGAACATGCTTTTGGCTTTAAGAACACACTTAGCAAAGATCCAGAAAAATAAGTTTAACACCTAGTGCATAAGTAGTCACACATTAACAAATAGGTTTGCAGGATTGGAACACACAGACTTGTAATAAGGAAAATGTTCAAATTATGTTAAGTATAGGTGCTAGTGTTACAAGAAAGAATCATATTGATTGGCAATAGAACTTAGATAGGATGAGAATAGATTATTGCAACTACTGGGAAGTCCAGACATACTAGAGGCATACAGGATCAAACATGCAACATAAACAGGATATCACCATAGCAAGTTTAGAATATGACAGGAAACAGACTTAAGCTATATAGTGAGTGACTACATTCAAGCTTTTAAATACAATCAACTAGTCTATTAGAAGGGATATAAAAGCATGTCCAACTAACAAGACTGATAGCAAAATTAAACACTAAAGAGAGGCTGAAGTGCAAAGGTTCTTAATATTAGTAAGTTGCAACACGTAGGCTATATGATATTGAAAAGAAATTAATTAACTCGAATCAGGTAAGGCATGTCTCAGATTATCAACATAATGAAGTTAAAGATTAGAGAGACCTAAAATTGAAGTAAAGCAATCAGAATTGCATACATGAACAGCCCTGAAAACACGTTAAACTACAATCTCTAGAAGTAAAAACATATGCAAATGACAGTCAAATAGGAACGAAGTGACAAAAGTTCAGCAACTCACAAGTTAAGCAAAAAACAAGAAAGAACAAAGTCCACGGTAGCACGAACCCAGAATTTCTGGCCTTGGTTTTCAGCCGGCCAAGAACTAGAATATGGAACAAGAGTATTAGAGAACAAAGAGTAGTAACTTTAATTTTTAGCAAACATTCATGATTTTTTTCTTTTAAAGGGTAATAGGGAGGGGTTTATATAGTAGTAGAAATTAAACAAGTAAACAAGAAAACACTGTAAAATCAAACATTAATAAGAAAGCCATAGGATACAAAATCAATAAAATCAGATTTAAGGAAAACTAGGTAAACCTTAATTTTTTAGGGAAAGCAAATGTTAATAGAAATAGAACAATAATCACACGCGGTAGAATATATGACAAACATAGATATAAAAACACTAAAAATTAGAGAATGGAACCAATTTTGGTTCGATCTAAAGAGATCTAAAAACCCTAGTTTTTGGGTAAATATGAATCAACAAAATATATACAGGGATTCATACCCATAATAGAACAAGAGTGAATATAGACAGAATAGCAGGAAGGTCAAGGATTTGAACCGACTTTGGTTAAATTTTTATGAGATTCGCTTGCCATGTTTAGGAAAGCAACTAGGTAACACCATAGAAAAACCACAATTAGTAAGAGGAGACCAATAAGGTAAGCAAAATAATGGTAAAATCCCATTATCAATGGGATTAGGAGAGGTTGAGAGATACAGCGGATAGGGTTTGTAGAAGAAGAGAAGGGGGGGATTTGAGAGAGTATGATGGCGTCGGTCTATGAGAAATGGGGTTAGGGTTAGGGGTTTTGGGTAATTAAAAAGGGAGGTTTAATGTAGGTCGTTGATCTTAGAGATAAACGACCAGGATTTTAAAATGGGACTAGTGCGGGTTTAACAAACGGGTACCGACCGAGTCATGGGATGGATTAATTTGGTTTAGGCTGGGTATTTTGGGCTAGTGTATTAGGTAATTAGGCTGAGGTTGGTCCGAAAATAGATAGAATTTAGGCTAGTATTTAAATACCCCATATTTTAGCAAAACAATAATTTATAAAATAATTAATAAATAACAAAAAAATATTATTTATGCACTAAAATAATTAAAAATAATAACTTAACATTATAAAAAAACAAAAAGATATTTTATGCATAAATATCGTAATATTACATGAATATGGGCTATTATTGCAAAAATATGCAATTAGCCTAAAAATACAAATGTAATTATAAAAACTGCAGAAGAAATTGATTTAAAACCTTTAAAAATTATGTAAAATGCCTGTATAGGTTTATAAACTAAATGATGATGCAAATATACTATTTTGAAAGTATATATATACCATCTAAAAATATGATGTGACGACCCGGCCCGTCGTCACATAAGTTACCGCCCCTTTTTCCCCATTTTCTGCTTCCTTATGTTGTAAAATAAGAGTCTTTGGTGATCAAGGTGAATTAGATTGGCTTTAGATAGAAACGACATAATTAGTTTTTTTAAGGAAGACTTATGTTGGAAAAGTCAACCGGATGTTGACCTATGAGTTAGAGGGCTCGGATGTGATTTTCGGCAATTTGGTTAGCTTTGGGGGATAATCTGTGACTTAGAAGTGTGATCGGAATTGATTTTAGAGGTCTGGTAAAGAATTAGGCTTGAATTGGCGAAGTTAGTATTTTGGCGAATTCTGGATGACAAGTGAGATTTTGATCCGAGGGTCGGAATGGAATTCTGAGAGTTGTTATAGCTTCGTTAGGCGATTTTGGATGTGTGTGCAAAATTTCAGATCATTCGGAGGTGTTTCGGTCGGGTTTTTGATCAAATGCGTAATTCAGATATTTTAGAAGAACTTAGGCTTGGATCCGAAGTAATTTGATGGTTTTGGTGTAAATTGTGGTGTTTTGATGATTGGAGCAAGTTTGAATGATATTTTAGGATGTGTTGGCACTTTTGGTCCAGGTCCCGGGGGCCTTGGGGTGATTTCGGATGGCCATCAGGATGATTTTTAAACTTGGTGAAGTTCTGAAGTTTGATGGTATCTGGTGTTTCCGCATCTGCGGAAGAAGGGCCGCATATGCGGTTCCGCATATGCGAGATATTGGTCGCAGATGCGAGTTCCTGAGGAAGGGTCTATTTCAGCAGGTGCGGGCATGGAGCCGCATATGCGGTACCGCAGATGCGGTAGAAAGTACGCAGAAGCGAAAAGGCGTGGCTTTAGTATTTCCGCAGAAGCAGACTATCATCCACAGAGGCGAGGTCCGCATATGCGGATAGAGGACCGTAGAAGCGGTGGTGAGATTAATGAAGATCCGCAGAAGCGGAATTTTAACCGCAGAAGCAGTTGCCGCAGATGCTGTAATGGAACCGCAGATGCGAAAATCACAGTTCTCATAAGGGTTTTTAAAACTCATTTTGTTCCGCGAGCTTAGGTCCATTTTCACCATTTTTATCGACCTTGAGAGTTCTTGGGCGGAATTTGAAGGGAATTTTGACTATGTGTGATTGAAGGTGAGTTCCTTGGCCTAATACATGAATTAATGGTAGAATCTACATGGAAATTTGTGGAAATTCATCAAAAGAGGGTAAAGCTAGGGCTTGAAAATTTGGTATTTCAAAGTGGAATATGAGGGGTCAAATCGACTCCGATTTTGGTAATTTTGATATGTATAGACTCGTGGCGAGATAAGAAATCTGGTGTTGTTAATTTTCTGATTTTTTGAGAAGTTGGCCCGGGGCTCGAGTTTTGCCAACTTCGTGAATTTCGATATTTTTCGAGTCTTTTCGATTGGGTTGTGTTCCCTTAGCCTATTGTAACATATTCCTTGTGGTTTTGATCAGATTCGATACTCGAGGAGGTTGATTTGTGAGCCAAGGGCATAGCAAGCTAGGACTTTGGCTGGCTTGAGGTGAGTAATGGTTATAAATGATGTTCTGAGGGTTTAAAACCCCGAATTTGCACAACGTAGTGCTATATTGAGGTGAGACACACACTGCATGATGAGAGTGGGGTCCATTACTATTGGGGATTTGGACTTGGTCCATTCCGATTGATGATTCTAATGTATTTTTGACAGGGATTTAATTGATGTCATTATAGTATGGGCTAGTTGCCATGTTTGGGGCCTTGTGCCGACCCGTAGAACCCTTAGGGACGATTGTTCATGATTGACCTCACTTTACTTGTTAAAATAATACCCTTAGTCATGTTTCTAACTGTTTAATCTAATACGAACCGACTTTGAAATAGCTAAACCAAAAGGAGAGTAATATGTGGGATGGGATCCCTATCTTATCTTAGTATGCCTGAGAGGCTGAGTTATATTGACTGAGAGGGGTTGAGAACCCAATAGTGTGGGTATTTGATATATTATAGATCGAGCTGCACGCTGCAGCATTATATTTATACGGATCGGGCTGCACGCCACTGCAGTATATTATTATTGGATCGGGCTGTACGCCGCAGAAGTATATTTATATGGATCGGACTGCAAACCGCAATAATATAGCGCTTTGGCTGTAGGAGCCCCTCCGAAGTCTGCACACCCCCAGTGAGCGCAGTCGACTATTATTATTGGATCGGGTTGCACGTCGCTGCAGTATATATATATATATATATATATATATATATATATATTT
>MU743535.1:17968-55468 GCA_026770625.1 Nicotiana glauca | reverse complement strand
ATATATATATATATATATATATATATATATATATATATATATATATATGGATCGGGCTGCACGTCGCAGTAGTATGCTATAGGGATCAGGTTGCACGCCGAATTATGATTTCGGTTATTGTGAGAAATAAATGAGTTGAGTACTGGATTAAAGGATTTTACCTGACTTCTTCATTTAGTTGTTGTTTAAATGTTCTTACTTCTTTGATATAGAACTGCTTAGTGCTATTTACGAGAATTCTTTCCGTCAGTCATTATTTATTGCTATTACTCACTCGGTCGGAGTACTCACGTTACTCCCTGCACCATGTGTGGAGATACATGTATTCATGAGGCATAGATTGAGATGTCTCTGCTGTTCAGATCTCACCGGAGTCATCGAGGTAGCTGCATGGCATCCGCAGACCCGATTTCTCCCTCTATCCTATTTACTTTCAACACTTTAGACTATCTTTTATTTAGGTTGTTTCTCAAATTGTATTAAAGGCTCTTGGCTCGTGACACCAGACCGGTGGGTTTTGTAGTGATGCTATTACGTTTTTTTCCCCACATTGTATCCACTGTTTCAGACTTATATTCCTGTTAAATTGGTATTTAAACTCTGTTAATTGGTAAAGAAATCTATATGAGGGATTAAAAGTGTTGTATTAGTCGGGCTTGCCTAGCATTGTGTTGAGCGCCATCATGACTGGGGTTGGGGTTGTGTCAAGTTGGTATCAGAGCCTAGGTTACTAGGTCTCGCATGTCATGAGCCGGTTTAGTAGATGGGACGCGTGTATTTCTTCTCGAGAGGCTACAGAACCTTTAGGAAAATTCCATATTCTTGAAATTCTTGTCATGCGAACTTGTTAATCCGAATACTAAACTTCTCTTTAATCTATTCTCTCACATATGGTGAGGACACGAGCTACCGGACGTGACGGACGACCACCAGTGCCACCTACTAAGGCCACTAGAGGCCATGGACGAGGTCGTGATCGTGGCCGAGGCAGAGCAACGAGGGAAGCATCTATTGATCCACATGCTGCCCCAGTTCCGGATCAGGATCCAGCAGTACCAGCTCATGCACCGGCCATGCCCATAGTGATTCCTGGCCTCCAGGAGACATTGGCCCATATATTGACAGTTTATATGGGCCTGACTCAGGTAGTTTCAGCCACCACAGCAGCAGCAACTACTTCACAAGACGGGGGAGGCAATCAGACCCTCGCTGATCGCACACCTGAGCAAGTAGTGCAAGGATTACAGACTCCAGAGGCACCTCCAGCTCAGCCAGCGGTACCAGTGTAGGAGTTCAGGGTTCCAGTTATGCTCCAGGATGAGTAGCGTTGCCTCGAGAGGTTTGGTAGACTTCAGCCACCGATATTTAGTAGAGCTGAGGGCGAGGACACCCAGGGTTTTCTCGGTAGATGTCAGCGGATGCTATGCACAGCTGGGATTCTTGAGTCTAGCGGTGTGGCTTTTACTACTTTTCAGTTCACTGGAGCTGCCTTCACTTGGTGGGATGCATATCAGCGACGTAGGCCGGTTGGGGCAGCACCTTTGACTTGGTATGAGTTCTCCACTCTTTTCTTGGAGAAGTATGTACCGCAGTCCCGCAGAGAAGAACTGCGCGGACAGTTTGAGGGGCTACGGTAGGGAGATATGACAGTGACCCAGAATGAGATGAGATTTTCTGAGTTGTCTCGGCATGTAGTTTGGTTGGTTTAGACGGATCGTGAGTATATCCGGGGTTTGTTGATGGTATCAGCTACCCTCTTCATATTTTTATGACTAGAGAGAGTGTTGGGTGCTTCATTTGAGAAGGTGGTGGATATAGCTCGAGATATTAGGTTGGTTCGCCGCCATGATCGAGATAAGAGGAAGGCCAAGAGGCCTAGAGGTTCTGGTAGTTATAGTGGCGCTCCTTCGAGGGGCCAATTCTAGCACGGTCGGGGTCGCTCTTTCAGGCTTGCTCAGTCAGCCCGTCCCGAGTATCGCGGGGCATCTTCAGGTCGTGTTTATCAGGGTTCTCAGCAGAGTCAGCCATACCTCAATGCTCTTCCTGCACAGAGTTCATCTCGTGCTCCATCTGCTCAGGGTTCTTCCAGGCCGAGTGCATCAGCTAGTCACTCTGGCGCAAGGGGTTCCCTTCAGTCCCAGTTCCCAGCACCCGGGAGTTGCTATGAGTGTGGAGAGTTTGGGCATATGCGGAGGGAGTGTCCTTGTCGTGATGCTAGCTCATCTCAGCAGAGGGGTCAGCCATCATCTTCTGGTCCAGTTTCTTCGACACCCACCCCGCCGGCTAAGGGTGAGGGTCAGGCAGCCAGGGGCTACCCCAGAGGCGCGGGTCGACCGGGCGGTGGTCAGGCTCGCTTTTATGCTCTTCAGGGCAGGACAGACACTATTGCTTCGGATGCTGTTATCATAGGTATATTTCAGTCTGCCACATGGATTCCTCAGTCTTATTTGATCCCGGTTCCGCCTATTCCTATGTGTCTTCATATTTTGCTCATCATTTGGGTATGAACCGAGGGTGTCTTGCTTTACCTATTCATGTATCTACCCCGGTGGGCGATACTATTTTTGTAGACCATGTATATCGGTTACGTTTGGTGACTATTAAGGGTCTGGAGACCCGAGTTGATCTATTGCTATTGAGCATGGTGGATTTTGATGTTATTATGGGCATGGACTGGTTATCTCCGTGTCATGCTATTCTGGACTATCATGCTAAGACAGTCCCTTTGGCTATACCGGGTGTTCCGAGGATCGAGTGGTATGGCATGACTGACTATATTCCCGGTAGGGTAATTTCATTCTTAAAGGCCCAGTGTATAGTTGGGAAGGGTTGTCTTTCATATTTGGCATTCGTGAGGGATGTTGGAGCTGAGACTCCTAGCATTGATTCGGTCCCAGTTGTGAAGGAGTTTCCCAATATGTTTCCTGCAAACCTGTCGGGCATACCTCCGGACAGGGACATTGATTTTGGTATTGACCTGGTGCCGGGCACTCAGCCCATTTCCATTCCTTTGTGTCGTATGACAGTAGCAGAGTTGAAAGAATTAAAGGATCAGCTTCAGGAACTCCTAGATAAGAGGTTCATTCATCCTAGTATGTCACCGTGGGGTGCACCGACTCTATTTGTGAATAAGAAGGATGGCACCATGAGAATATGCATTGACTACAGGCAATTGAACAAAGTAACAGTAAAGAACAAGTATCCCTTGCCTCGTATGGATGATTTATTTGACCAGCTTCAGGGGGCGAGGGTATTCTCCAAAATTGATCTCCGTTCAGGCTATCACCAGTTGAAGATCACAGATTCAGATATTATGAAGATTTCTTTGAGGACTAGATATGGGCACTGTGAGTTTCTTGTCATGCCTTTCAGGATGACTAATGCCCCAGCAGCGTTCATGCATTTGATGAACAGCGTATTTCGGCCGTATCTGGATTCATTTGTTATTGTTTTTATTGATGATATTTTGGTGTACTCGCGTAGCCAGGAGGAGCACACACATCATTTGTTAGTTGTATTGTAGAGATTGAGGGAGGAGAAGCTTTATGCAAAGTTCTCCAAGTGTGAGTTTTGGCTCAACTCAATGGCTTTCTTGGGGCACGTGGTGTCCAGCGAGGGTATTCAGGTCGACCCGAAGAAGATAGAGGTTGTGTAGAGTTGGCCCATACCGACCTCAGCCACAGAGATTCATAGTTTCCTTAGGTTGGCAGGTTATTATCGCCAGTTTGTTCAGGGATTTTCCTCCATTTCATCGCCTTTGACCAAGTTGACTCAGAAGGGTGCTTCATTTGTATGGTCGGACGAGTGCGAGGAGAGCTTTCAGAAGCTCAAGACAGCTTTGATCATGGCTCTAGTATTGGTTTTGCCCTCAGCCGCACGTTCTTATACTGTATATTGTGATGCTTCAAGAGTTGGGATGGGATGTGTATTGGTGCAGGAGGGTAGAGTTATTGCTTATGCTTCTCGTCAGTTGAAGCCCCACGTGAAGAACTACCCTGTACATGATTTTGAGTTGGCTGCTATAGTTCATGCTTTGAAGATTTAGAGGCACTACTTGTATGGTGTATCTTGTGAGGTATTCATCGATCATTACAGTCTTCAGCATTTGTTCAAGCAGAAGGACCCTAATTTGAGGAAGCGGAGGTGGCTAGAATTGCTTAAGCATTATGATATTACCATTCTGTATCACCCGGGGAAAGCCAATGTAGTGGCCGATGCTTTGAGCCGAAAGGCAGTTAGTATGGGGAGTTTGGCGTACATTCCAGTTGGGGAGAGGCCCTTTGCAGTTGATGTCCATGCTTTGACCAATCAGATGGTGAGATTAGATATTTCGGAGCCCAGTTGGGTGTTGGGTTGTGTGGTTTCTCGGTCTTCCTTATATGATCGCATTAGAGAGCGCCAGTCTGATGATCCACATTTGCTTGCCCTTAAAGACAGGGTTCAACATGATGATGCCAGGGATGTGACCATTGATGATGATGGCGTGTTGAGGATGCATGGCCGGATTTGTGTGTCCAATGTGGATGGGCTTCGGGAGTTGATATTGGAGGAGGCCCAAAACTCGTTGTATTCCATCCATACGTGTGCCGCGAAGATGTATCAGGATCTGAGGCAGCACTATTGGTGGAGGAGGATGAAGAAGGATATAGTAGGGTTTGTAGCTTGGTGTCTCAACTGTCAGCATGTAAAATAAGAGCATCAAAGGCCGGGCGGTGTACTTCAGTGAATGATTATTCCCGAGTGGAAGTGGGAAAGGATTACTATATATTTTGTGAGTGGTCTCCCTCGTACTTTGAAGAAGTTCTATTCAATTTGGGTGAGTGTGGACAGGTTGACTTAGTCCATGCACTTCATTACGGTATGTACTACCTATTCTTTAAAGCGGCTGGCGGGGATCTTTATCCGGGAGATTGTCTAATTGCATGGGGCTCCTGTGTCTATTATGTCGGATAGGGGTTACTCAGTTCACTTCTCAGTTGTGGAAGACATTTCAGCGAGAGTTGGGTACACAAGTGGAGTTGAGCACAGAATTTCATCCTCAGACGGACGGGCAGTCTAAGCGTACTATTTAGATATTGGAGGACATATTGCGTGCCTGTGTTATTGATTTTGGAGGTTCTTGGGATGAGTTTTTGCCGCTTGCTGAGTTTGCCTACAACAACAGTTATAATTCGGGCATTCAGATGGCTCTGTATGAGGCATTTTATGGGAGGTGGTATAGATCTCCAGTTGGATAGTTCGAGCCCGGTGAGGCCAGTTTATTAGGGACAGAGATAGTTCAGGATGCCTTAGAGAAGGCAAAGCTGATTCAAGAGAGTCTTCATACAGCACAGTCGCGTCAGAAGAGTTATGCAGACCGGGTGAATATAAGAGTCTTGGGTGATCGAGTTGAATTGGATTGGTTTTAGATGGAAATGAGACACTTAGCCTCTTTAAGGAAGGCTTATTTTGGAAAAGTTAACCGGATGTTGACCTATGAGTTAGAGGGCTAGAATGTGATTTCCAGCGATTTGGTTAGCTTTGGGGGATGATTTTTGACTTAAGAGTGTGATCGGAATTGCTTTTGGAGGTTCGGTATAGAATTAGGCTTGAATTGGCGAAATTAGTATTTTGGCGAATTCCGGTTGATAGGTGAGAATTTGATCCAAGGGTTGGAATAGAATTCTAAGAGTTGTTGTAGATTTGTTAGATGTGTGTGAAAAATTTCATATCATTCGGAGGTGTTTCGGTCGGGTTTTTGATCAAATGCGTAATACGGAAGTTTTAGAAGAACTTATGCTTGGATCCGATGTAATTTGATTGTTTTGGTGAAAATTGTGGTATTTTTATGATTGGAGCAATTTTGAATGATGTTTTAGGATGGGTTGGCACTTTTGGTCGAGGTTATTTCGGATGGCCATCGGGATGATTTTAAGACTTGGTGAAGTTCTGAAGTTTGCTGGTATCTGGTGTTTCCGCATATGCGGAAGGAAGGGCCGCATGTGCGGTTCCGCAGATGCGAGATATTGGTCGCAGGTGTGAGTTCCTGAGGAAGGGGCTGTTTCCGCAGGTGCGGACGTGGAGCCGCATCTGCGGTAATGCAGATGCGGTAGAAAGAACGCAGAAGCGAACATGCATGGCTTTAGTATTTCCGCAGACAATCATCCGCAGAGGCGAGCTCCGCATATGCGGATAGAGGACCGCAGAAGCGATGGTGGGATTCATGAAGATCCGCAGAAGTGGAATTTTAGCCGCAGATACGGTAGCCACAGATGTGGTAGCTGTAGATGCGGTAATGGAACCGCAGATGTGAAAATCACTATTCTCAAAAGGGTTTTTAAAATTCATTTTGTTCGGCGAGCTTAAGTCCATTTCCACCATTTTTTATCGACCTTGAGATCTCTTTGGTGGAATTTGAAGGGGATTTCGACTAGGTGTGATTGGAGGTGAGTTCCTTGGCCTAAATACATGAAGTAATGGTAGAATCTACATGGAAATTTGCGGAAATTCATCAAAAGAGGGTAAAGCTAGGGCTTAAAAATTTGGTATTTCAAAGTGGAATTTGAGGGGTAAAATTGACTCCGATTTTGGTAATTTTGATATGTATAGACTCGTGGTGAGATAAGGAATCCAGTGATGTTAATTTTCTGATTTTTCGAGAAGTGGGCCAGGGGCTCGGGTTTTGCCAACTTCGTGAATTTTGATATTTTTTGAGTCTCTTCGATTGGGTTGTGTTCCGTTAGCCTATTGTAACGTATTCCTTGTGGTTTTGATCAGATTCGACGCTCAAGGAGGTTTATTTGCGAGGCAAGGTCATAGCAAGCTAGGACTTTGGTCGGCTTGAGGTGAGTAATGGTTATAAATGATGTTCTGAGTGTTTGAAACCGCGCATTTGCACAACGTAGTGTTATGTTGAGGTGATACGCACATTGCATGATGAGCGTGAGGTCCATTACTACTGGGAATTTGGACTTGGTCCATTCCGATTGATGATTCTACTGTATTTCTAACTGGGATTTAATTGATGTCATTATAGTCTGGGCTAGTTTCCATGTTTGGGGCCTTGTGCCGACCTGTAGAACCCTTAGGGGCGATTTTTCATGATTGACCTCACTTTACTTGTTAAAGTCATACCCCAGTCATGTTTCTAATTGTTTAATCTAATATGAACCGGCTTTGAAATAGCTAAACCAAAAGGAGATTAATATGTGGGCTGGGATCCCTATCTTATCTTAGTATGCCCGAGATGCTGAGTTATATTGACTGAGAGGGGTTGAGAACCCAATGGTGAGGGTATTTGATATGTTATGGATCGGGTTGTACGCCGCTGCATTATATTTATACGGATCGGGCTGCACGTCGCAATAGTATATTATTATTGGATCGGTCTGCACGTCGTAGCAGTATATTTATGCGGATCGGACTGCACGTCGCAATAGTATAGCCCTTGGGCTGTAGGAGCCCCTCCAGAGTCTGCACACCCCCAGTGAGCGTTGTCGACTATTATTATTGGATCGGTATATGGATTAGGTTACACGCCACAGCAATATGTTTTATGGATCGGGCTGCACGCCGCAGCGGTATAATTATGATTTCGGTTATTGTAAGAAATAAATGAGTTGAGTACTGGCTTAAAGGATTTTACCTGACTTCTTCATTTAGTTGTTGTTTAAATGTTCTTACTGCCTTGATATAGAACTACTTAGTGCTTTCTACAAGATTTCTTTCCGTCAGACATTATTTATTGCTATTACTCAATGAGTCAGAGTGCCCACATTACTCCTTGCACCATGTGTTCAGATACAGGTATTCCCCAGGTGTAGATTGAGCTGTCCCTACTGTTCAGATCTCACCGGAGTCATCGAGGTAGCTGCATGGCATCCGTAGACCCGATTTCTCTCTCTATCCTCTTTACTTTCAGCACTTTAGACTATCTTTTGTTCAGGCTGTTTCTTAGACTGTATTAAAGGCTCTTGGCTCATGATACCAGATCAGTGGGTTTCGTAGTGATGCTATTACTTTTTTTTCGCACATTGTATCCACTGTTTCAGACTTATATTCCTATTAAATTGGTATTCAAACTCTGTTAATTGGTAAAGAACTCTATATGAGGGATTGAGAGTGTTGTATTGGTCGGGCTTGCCTAGCATTGTGTTGGGCGCCATCACGACCGGGTTTGGAGTAGTGACATATGAGGGAAAATTGGGTGTTAATAGTTACTCCTCTTTACCCGAAAATGATGAAAAAATTATTAGAAAAAGAAATAATGACCGATTTTGACCGAATGGGATGAATTTTTTAAAAAATAATATAGGCCGAATTTCGGTTTATGAGTTGCCTACATATCCCTGGTTTTACGGGAATCAGGCCACGTGTAGTTCTGGATCCAACAATGAACGAAACCGATCAAGTTGTTAGAGGAATGATTGTACATCTCAGAAAAGGTTCTTTTGGATAGTATAGTATCAGATCGATTTATACGGAGTTATGAATGTGATTTTGAAACGTAACAAATGTGTTATAGGGAAAGTATCTGAATAGCAATAGAGTAAGAAGCGTGGATTGATGATGGTTGGTTATGTTTTAAACATTTGCAGAATGTGAATGTTATGCACGGAAACCGGAGCAAATGTTGCTCCCACTTGAAGAATGGTTACCTCCAAGATTACCTACAAACCATAAAACACGATGCATGAAAATATCTATTAGTTATTGTGATAATTTAAACATGATTCAAATTCCCTTTAGACCATGGAGGTTTTATTTGGATGGTGAGGATGATGTCCTTAGGCCATGACGTCCCGGGCCATGAATCATGAGATAAGGGATTCACAGGCCAAGAAATGATGTTCTTGTGCCATGAGAATGGTGCCTCTGAACCATGATGCCTTTGAATAATGATATGCAATATTGAGAGATCCTCAGGCCATGACATGGTGTCTTCGGGCTATGAGGATGACGCCTTTGGACAAGATGGCAATGTTTCAGCCCATGAGATGCAATGACATGATGCTGGTTCATATAAGAAATGAAACAAGATAGAGCTTAGTCTTGCATAATATTGGGGTAGAGCTTAGACCCGGGAAGGCAAAATAATGCTAGATTTCTAGTAGCATAGCATTCGACATCGGGCAAGGAAAGGCTGAGCTTAGCCTTATGCAATTGATGAGGCAGGGTTTAGCCTCCTGCAAGAAAGGAGACAACGATTATTCTCATTCAATTAGGAGATAGTGCTTAGTCTCGATGCAAGGAAAGGTAGTGCTTAACCTTATGCAATTAGGGAGGCAATGCTTATCCTCATGCAAAAGAGGAGACAGGACTTAGTCTCGATGCACAATGCTTAGCCTTATGCAATTTAGGGAGGCAATGCTTAGCCTCATGAAAGAATAGAAGACAATGCTTAGTCTCATGCAATTAAAGGAGACATGCCTTAGTCTCATACAACGGAAGGCAGTGTTTAGCCTTATACAATTAGGGAGGCAATGCTTAGCCTCATGCAAAAGAGGAGACAAGGCTTAGTCTCATGTCGGGGAAGGCAGTGCTTAGCCTTATGGAAATAGGGAGGCAAGGTTTAGCCTCATGCAAGAAGAGGAGATAATGCTTAGTTTCATGCTATGTAAGGCAATGCTTATCCTTATGCAGTCGAGGAGGCAGAGCTTAGACTCATGTAAGAAGAGGAGACAAGGCTTAGTCTCATGCAATGGAAGGAAATGCTTAGCCTTATTCAATTGGGGAGGCAATGCTTAGCCTCATGCAAAAGAGGAGATATGGCTTAGTCTCATACAAGGGAAGGTAGTGCTTAGCCTTATGAAAATAGGGAGTCAAGGCTTAGCCTTATGCAAAAAAAGGAGACAATGCTTAGTCTCATGCAATGGAAGGCACTTCTTAGCCTCATGCAAAATGGGAGGCAATGCTTAGCCTTATGCAAAGAAGAGGCTGTGAGTGATAAAAGAGTATTTTCTTATCTATAGACAAGTTTGCATTTGGCAGCCTTGTCGTTATGAAGATAGTGATTTTGATATGTGTATGCTTGTGAATACTTCTATTATGTTCATTGTGCCTGCATCCAAAGAAAAATCATGAGTTTTGCGGGAAAGGTTGGTTCATGCCTTCGCCTGCTTGCTTTGCTTTGCTCTGGAGATCTTGTTCGTGTTACCCTGGGTAACACCTGGCTGCCATAGAAATAAAGTTTTTCAAAAAATATGCATGCGCTTTGACAAATATAGTTAAAAACATAGTAGTATGCAATATTAAGTAAATTAGATGAATCAATGACTATGACACTTAGAGACATTGTGACTTCTCTACACGAGAATTTTTTGAGTGTCCTCCTCAAAATTCTTCCCTAGTTTATAAATAGTTCTTTGATCGTTCTGCATATGACAAAGTTGGATGGACTTGCTCCGGAATTTTGAGGGTCCTCCTCAAAATTCTGCCATAGTTTCTTGCCATGGGGAAAATGAAGATTTTATTAAGATGTGATTGAACCTACAGGGCTACTTACTTATCCCCTCTTAAACGGGAATCAGGCCAAACGTAGTTCAATTACATCAAATGAAGAAATCCAAATGATCCTAAACATAGTATCTTTTGACTACATCTAAATTGATAGACTTTGGCCAAATTTCTCCATCCATTTCTGCAAGTATGAGTGCTTCTCCTGTTAGTACACTATGAACTATGTAGGGGCCTTGCCAATTAGGTGAAAATTTTCCGTTGGCCTCATCTTGATGCGGAAAGACCCACTTCAACACCAGCTGCCCCGGTGCGAACTGCCTAATCTAGACATTCTGTTTTTATAAAGTTGACCGTGGCATACCACATTCATTATTTTCCCGTCAATAGGAGCTAATTGCTCATAACGACTTTGTATCCATTCTGTATAACTGAGTTTTGCTTTTGTATAATTCTCAGAGAAGGAATTTCGACTTCAGCGGGAATGACAGCTTCAATACCGTAAACTAACATATAGGGAGTTGCTCCGGTTGATATGCATATTGTGGTACAATTTTTGCGGCCCATTTTTCCTTGCAGAGTCGGGTTTTGACATTTTGCGATAACGCCTTTCCTTTTGGGAAATGGGTATGAGATTTGAAGTGTCGCCACCTAACAGGTTAAGGTGTGTTGGGGCACCTAGAGAAAATAACAGGTGTACTAGTTTACATCATCAAAAATTGGGTAAGGGCTTGAAATTACCTTGAAGGGAAGGTGTTAGACACCCCTCGAGGTCCACAACGGTGGATCCCGGCCAAACACAATTTAAGCAAATTAGTCTTATAAGCGGATAAATAAACAGATATTACTTTTAAAACAAGGAGTAAAAGGAGTCCTACGTTTTTTAGCCTACACTATCACTTCTGTGCAATACTTGGTAATCGTCCCAAGTTGAGGTGTTAGACATAGCATTAGTGCACAAGTCATCATTTTCGTTACTACCTGATTACCCCTCCCATTTATTATTACCTAAGCGTTCTAACAACATCGAATATGTATCCTATGCATGCATTACCCATCCCTTACCTTTGGCCTTAAAGGTGTTTAGGACCACTGTTTAAGGTGGTTCTAGACTCACCTATGTTTCTTTAAAGGAGAAAATCTAAGCGACAAACAAAAATAGGTAGGACTGTCACATAAAGAGCAATTAATGGGGCCCATATTTACCTCCACAAATAGACAAAACAAGTGCACGCCATTCAAACAAGCAGTTTTTATAATTTTTGGAGTCCTATAGGCAGGATAACTAAATGAGTAAAAATAGAATATACAACAGTTTTATTTAGGTGAGGTAGTGAGTACCTATCAGTTTGGCTACTGATTTTGTATCACTTACTGAATCTGAGCACGTTTCAAGTGGCAAGAAAATCACAATTTTAAACCAAGAATTTAATTGTCCTACAACCTTGCCTAAATGATAACCGGTAGAATTCTATAAGCATGGCATCTAAATGTTAATCAGACCATAATTTATAAACCAGTGATTGGTTCTTAATAGGCAGATTTTATCTTTTAGGCCGTACAACCATGCTATCTAAGAGCTGAAATTGATCCCAAGTGTTATTTCATGACACATAAAACTGATTTTATACATTTTTCTCTATAGACATGATATCTAAGTGTTGAAGCTATTTTTATACATATTTCCTATATGCATGATGTATAAGTTTCAAGACTGATTCTTACATGTGTTTCCTATAGGCATGATTTCTAGGCGAGTAAAAGCATTAATTAGTTTCCAAGTGAGTTCAACAAGGAAATTCCTAGAAACATGAGTTCTAATGCACATATGAAGGTTTTGAATACACGATTATTGATGCAGAATTGAGAATCGACTTAGAAACATGATTTCTAGTAATGCAAAGTATGTAAATTCAGGATTTTAAAGAACGAGATAAGTCCTACAGGCATGGTTTCTAATGTATATAAGTAAACAATCATCACAACAACCTATAGGCATGATTTCTACCCGAACCCAACAAAATATAAAAAAATCCTCCTCAGCTTTTACTAATACCCCATATCAGTTTTTACAAGAATTATTATTACAGACAAATATAAATGAATTACATAATAAAAATTACTATACTATAGGGAGCCTTAGCAGGCCCAATGTAAACCTGGAAGCCAAGCCTTCAATCAAATCGAAAATACACGAATAGTCCATAATACATCAGATGGGCTTCTGGTGCGTCAAAGTTCCCAAGGGCCTCAGGGACCCCGGGTAATGCTCACACCAGAACCTTTTAAAGAAAACCATTTTGTAAACAAGTTTGGTAAGGCCAACCCTAGTGTGTTAGAGTTTGGAGGAGTATCATGAACTCCTAGGCAGTGCTCACACTAGAAGGGCACGAACCTAGATATCCAAGATATGAAGTAGGAGATAGTTTTAGAAAAAAATAGTTTGGATTTAAAAGTGAATAGAAATAGATTACCAGATTACAAGAACTACAAGCAGAACAACATTTACAAGATGGAGTTCATACATGAACTCCAGTAGTCAAACAATAGACAGAACAGAGTCACAATCAATTCAAACAAGGTTTCACATTGCCTGGGATTGACTTAGTTCATTAGCTATTACTAGGTGAGCATATAGGCAATTAAACAGAGAACAACATACTGGGATCAAGTTACTGATCAGACGGTCATACAAAAAAGGTTGCAAAGGTTGAGAACATGGAAATCATGAATTAATCAGGATCATGTTAAGGTAAATACATAAAACAGTACAGGGACTGAAACATGCTAGTTGAGAAACAGGTGAACAAGTATCCTGGATCGAGCAGGAATATGCTATAGTGTATTAACAATACTAACATATTAGATATGACAAATTCAACGGAGTGAAAGCATGCTAGTAAACAGAAACATAAGGGCAAACACAGGCATGTTGATATCTACAACAGATTGACTACATAGCATATTGAATAGGACATGATAACAGAGATAGACATGTTGTTTAAAAGCAGCAAAATAGGGAGAACATATGTCTAATTACATAGAATATTAAATGATAGCAAAACTGGAGACATACAAGTTAAGAGATAGCAACATGAAAGTGAAGCAACTAGGATTCAAGAGTCTAGCCTTGGCTTTCAACCGGCTAGACAGTGCAACAAACACAAGTAATAGAAGAATTGTAATGGAGAGTGTGTATGAATAAGAGCAAGAGTTTGTGTGTCTTTCTATGTGTGTTCGTGTGTTTGAAAGAAGTTAGAATGGGGGAATTATAGCACTTAGCAAGGTAAAAAATAAGGCAAAGAATAATAGAGTTCATAAATAAGGTATACAAATAAAATCAACCAATTAATTGGGGCTAAACCCAACTAATTAGTACAACAGGATCCGGAAGATATCCCTAAACTTAGTGAGAATCAATTAGCATCCAAATTAGAGGTTAAACAAGGCAATATAATCAATCAGAGACCATCTAGGAGTTGGCTAAAGAAATCAAATCCCATAAATCCGGTTAATATACTAATTAAAGCAAGTAGCACCAATTTAGAAGTCACAAATAAGGAAAATAGGTAAAAACCACATAGAAGTATCGATCTTGGCAGAAAAATATAATTTGAACCCTAAAAAATCAGTCAATCTATTCTAATTGACAAAGATGAAAATAATGGGAAAATATTGAAATAATCAGTGAAATAAGCACCCTAGGGTTTAGAACATAGACAGTCAAGCAAACATAGAGTAACTAAATCAAACACTCAAACTTCTTTAGAAACGTTTTGCAGAAGCGCAAAGAAATGAAACCCTAGTTTTAGAGAAACATTAAAATCGGTTAATAGTAAGAAAGATGGAAGATTTTCAAAGAAAAATATCAGATAACCTAAAAATCATCTCATATCTACTAAGATCTGAATGGACTCGAGTAGAAAGAGATGAGGGTTTTGAAAAAAGGAACGAGGTGAGAAAAATCCAGTTAAGAACCGAAGTTTCAAGACATAAACATAAAGCTAACAATACTCACAAAAATAGATGAACACAAGGCAGAGTTTAGGTCGACTCTGAGTTGAATCTCTTTGAGATTCCTTCAAACCACGAAGAAATCGAACAACCAGTAAGGTTAGAGGCCGGTTGGGGCCTAAAATCAAATGAAAACCCCATGGGACAGAGGGTTTTCCGGTGATGGCAACTAGGGTCAGGGAAGAGTTTGAGAGAGAAGAGAGGAGATAAAGAAAACGGGGGCGGCAGAATGAGTGAAACAGGTAGGGTTTAGGGG
The DNA here is from genome assembly GCA_026770625.1 of Nicotiana glauca. Classification (NCBI taxonomy): domain Eukaryota; kingdom Viridiplantae; phylum Streptophyta; class Magnoliopsida; order Solanales; family Solanaceae; genus Nicotiana; species Nicotiana glauca. Next base: position 40,764 of record MU743535.1, on the reverse strand, counting down.
TGTTATGTGTAATTAAAAAAGGTAGTTGATCTTGGACCGTTGATCTTTTGAGATCAACGGCTAGGATTTGATCTGAGAGGGGTTAGGTGGGTTAGGAATTGGGTCAGGATATTTGGGCTGTAGGTATATTAATTGGGCTAAGGGTAAATTTTGGGTCAGGTCTGAAAAATGAGATTAAATTAAAAGAGCCCATTTGTTAAATACCCAATTATTTGATAAAAGTAATTTATAAAATAGGTAATAAATGATAAAAATCCTATTGGTGTATATAAAAGATTTAAAATAATTACTTGATACTATAAAAATACAAAAGGTTTTTTTCTTGTGAAATAAGGTAATTATGCACATGTGGGCTAGTATTAAAGTGTTATTGCAATTATAACCCTAATGTGTACATATGGCTATTCATTAAATAATCAAAGCTTAGTATAAATAAAAAATAATAAAATTAAGCAATAAAATTATCGTAAACCCATTTGTGATGCAATTAGTAATTATTTGTATAATAAAATACTACAATAAATTAATTAAAATCCCTTTTAAAATTTACAAAAACATTATGGGAAAATACTGGTTGATGATCATGCACTACTTTGAAAGTATATATGTATTTTGAAATATATATATAAGCAAAAAAATTAGGTAAACAGCTACCCCTCTTTACTCGAGAAGGATGAAAGAGTTTTCCAGTAAAGAAATGATGGTCGATTTTGACCGAATGGGGTGTTTCAAGAATTTAGGCCGCACACTTGTCTCTGAGCTGGCTACATATCCCTAGTGTTACAGAAATTAGGCAATGTGTGGTTCTGGATCCAACGGTGAATGAGGCCGATAGAATCGTTATAGGAATGATAGCAAGTTTCAAAAACATTCTTTTGTGAAGGGTAGCATCGAATAGGGTTTGCGCGGAGTTATGAAGATGAATCTGAATTGTAATGGGTGTATCACAAGGTGGGTATCTAAACAGTCATAGAGTAAAGGCAGATACTTGATGGGAGTTGGTTCCATTTAAAATAATGGTAAGACGCAAATTGTACGGGCGGAAATCAGAGCGATGGTTGCTCCTGTTTGAAGAACAGTTACTTCCTGGACTTCCTGCAAAACTTAAAATACAATGCATGCAAGTATATAGATTATTGCGAGAATTTGAATATGATGCAAAATCCTTTGGACCATGAAAGGTTGTCTTTGGATAGTAAAGATGACGTCCTTAGACCATGACGTTCCGGGCCATGAATCATGAGATAAAAGATTTACAGGACATAAAATGATGTTCTCAGGCCATGAAAATGGTGCCTCTAAACCATGACGCCTTTGAATAATGATGTGCCGTATTGAGAGATCCTCAGGCCATGACATGGTGTCTTCAGGCTATGAGGATGATGCATTTAGACTATGACTCCTTTGGACAAATTGGCTATATGCCAGCCCATGATATGTGGAGACATGATACCAAAGGTAATAACAAGACAAAGCTTAGCCTTGTGCAGAGTTTTAGGGCAAAGCTTAGCCCCAAGAGAAAAATATAATGCAAAGTTTAGAGCAACATTTATGCAGAGGCGGACAATGCTTACTCTCACGAGAAGGCAGTGCTTAGCCTTATGCAAATATGGAGGCAGAGCTTAGCCTCACGCAAGATTTGAGACATGGCTTAGTCTCATGCAAAGATTTGAGACAGAGCTTAGTCTCATGCAAATATGGAGGTAGGTCTTAGCCTCATGCAAGATTTGAGACAGAGCTTAGTCTCATGCAGAAAGAAGGCAATGCTTAGTCTGATGCAGATATGGAGACAGGGCTCAGCCTCATGCAAGATTTGAGACAAAGCTTAGTCTCGTGCAAAGAGAAGGCAATGCTTAACCTTATGCAAATATGGAGGCAGGGCTTAGCCTCATGCAGGATTTGAGACAGAGCTTAGTCTCATGCAAAGAGAAGGCAGTGCTTAGCCTTGTACAAAATAAGGAGGTAGCGCTTAGCCTCATGTAAGATTTGAGATGGAGCTTAGTCTCATGCAAAAAGAAGGCAATGCTTAGCCTTGTGCAAATAGGGAGGCAAGGCTTAACCTCATGCAAGATTTGAGACATGGCTTAGTCTCGTGTAGGGGAAAGGCAGTGCTTAGCCTTATGCAGTGAACAAGTAGCAGATAAGAGCAGAATATTTATTAGCTGGAGATATATTTACGTTTCATGGCCTGATTGATAGTGATTTTTGATATGTGTATATTTGTGAATACTCCTGCTATTTTCATCATGACTGTATCCAAAGAAAAATCATGAGTTTTGTAAGGGAGGTTGGTTCATGCCTTTGTCTTCTTGCTTTGCTTTGCTTTGCTCTGTAGACCCTGTTCGAGTTACCCTGGGTAACACCTGGCAGCCACAAAAATAAAGTTTTTTTAAAATATGCACTTATTGATGAAATGGAGTTATTTTAGAAAACATAGTGATATATAATATCAAGTAAATTAGATGAAGTAATGACTGTAACACTTTTAGAGACATTGCAGCTCCCTTGTGATAGAATTTTATGGATCCTCCTCAAAATTCTGCCCCAGTTTGATCTTTTGGTCGTTCTACGTGCAACGAAGTTTGTTGGATCTTCTCTAGAATTTTGAGAATCCTTCTTAAAATTCTGCTCTAGTTACTTTACTCATTTAGGACTTGCCGGCATATGATGGCGTCGAGTGGACTTGCTCCTAAATTTTGAGGGTTCTATTAAAAATTCTACCCCACTTTCTGGTTCAGAGGGAAATGAAAATTTTATTAAGATATGACCGAATCTAAGGGCTGCCTATGTATCCTATCTTAAATGGGAATCAGGTCAAGCATAGTTCAGTTACATCATATTAATGAGTGTAAACAATCTAAACATAGTATCTCTTGAGTGCTTCTGAATTGATGGGCTTTGGCCAAACTTCTCTGTCCATTTCTTCAAGCATGAGTGCTCCTCATGTTAGTACCCAGTGAACCATGTAAGGACCTTGCCAGTTGGGTGAGAATTTCCCTTTGGCTTCATGCTGATGCGGGAAGATCCACTTCAGCACCATCTGCTCTGGTGTGAATTGTCTTGGTTTGACTCTTTTGTTGAAAGCTATAGACATTCTATTTTGATAAAATTCTTTCTTCTCTAACGGTGATAAGTGAATGCTTATGCGAGTCTCTTTGACGGTTTCAGAATCTTCCAAATTGATTGATTCGGTTTCATCCAGATTGGACTTAGGTTTGTTATCAAAGTTCTCAAATTCTCTGACAACTTCCTCAGGTATTTCATCCTCTTCTTCTGAGTCACTATCCTTATGTTGCATTGTCTCATTACATGTCACAGTCAATTGTTCATCAGGAAACATAATAATAACATTGTAGAAGAAAAATGTGAAAGATAATAATGAATAATAAATAGCAATGTATTGATTAAATTTGAAAATATCCCAAAACAAGTACGGCTTGATGACTCGAGCAATTATTTCAAAACAAAATGCGTCTTTAAAATAGAATTACTGAAAATATCTTAAATACCTAGCATGTCTATAAAAGCAAATCAGCCTGATTGCGAAGCTACCAAGGGACTCGGCGGGCCCAGAATGGTGTGGCAGTCCAGTTCTTGAGAAAAACTCCCTTTTCCACAATCTGAATGGTAAGGCCTTCTTCCTCCTACTCCTCAATTATCAGATTGCAATCTATATTCTTGTCTTCTAGGAACAAGTTTTTCAACCCAGCTACAACTTCTTCCTCTACAGATACCCATATTGTATCTGCCTGATGAAAAGGCTGACTTAGGTAGGGTACCGGCTGCTCGAGAGGGTAATAAGGACCACGCCATGGAGGTGAACAATCATCATATTCTTGCCATGTATACTGATATTCGAGCCGAAAAGTTGTGCCATGACGTTTCATATGTATGTTTAGTAATGCCCTGGAGTTTCTTCCCCAGCCCTTTGCCAGGTTCATACCCAGACCATACCAGTATGCTTTCTATTTTGTTACTCCACCCCTTGTCCTTCTCAATTGCATTGACATGTTCAATGTGGTGAAAAGTTTCTCTGCAAAGCCTTCTTTTATTCTCGGTAACTGGAATAGTTTGACAGGTGTAAATGGGGTTACTTCCATTTCCATGAATGATTACCTCCTGATGGTTCCATTCGAACATGACGACCTGGTGTAGCGTGGAAGCCATGGCCCCAGCGGCATGTATCCAAGGTCGAACCAATAGAAGATTGTATGTGGCTAATATGTCTAGTTCTTGGAACTCAACATCAAACCAAGTTGGTCCCATCTGCAAACAAAGGTTAATCTCCCTATTGTGGCCATTTGTGAGCCATCAAATGCTTTCACATTCATACTTCCTGCCAGTATCTCATGGAAATCTTTGCCCAATCTTTTCAAGGTAGTCAATGGACAAATGTTGAGGCAAGAACTCCCGTCTATTAGGACCCTGGCAATGAATTTGCCTTCAAACTGTACCGTGATATGCACTGCTCTATTGTGTTCTAACCTTCAGATGGTAGTTCATCCTCATGAAAGGTGATCTTGAGACTCTCCAGTACTTTCCCTACCATGTTGGCCACCTCTGCACTGGTCATACTGTTGGGCACACAAGCTTCATTCAACACCTCCATCAGAGCATTATTATATGCCTCTCAATTTTGCAATAGTGGCAGGATGGATATTTGGGCGGGGGTCTTGTTTAAATGATCGATAACGAAATATTCCCTCGCTTTTAGTTTCCTCCAAAGATCGTCTGGTCCAGTTTCAATGACTGATTGTTTGGTAGCAACCTCCTTGATTGATCCTCCCAAATATTTGGGTGTATAGATCCTTCCTGTTTTGGTCATTCCCTGTGCGGCACTATATTCTTCCATCTTTGATTTTTCCTTTTGCATACTTCAACAACATAATCCCAAGGTATGGCGTTGGACTTGAAAGTAGGCGTAGTTTCTACTATCATTGTGAAAGGTGTGGCCACTTCTACCTCAAATGGAACAGATGTAGTTGTAGGTGGTGTTACTTCTACCCCAAATAGAACTGATGAAGTTACCTATACCTCAACTAGTGACTGTACCTGGATCACAATAGGATTGAGCATGACTGTGAGCTTCTTGGGATCATCGCCTTTTTTGATAAGTCCAATCGATTCCTCGGGATCCCACTCCTCATCAGTTTCTATCACATTAATTCCTTCACCCCTATGATCTGGAAGAGGATTTTTGCGGATGTTGGGTGCGGTTTCCTTCAACTGTATGACCTTATTATCAATCAATGTCTGATCTTATCTTTCAATGTCCAGCACTCGTCAATTGTGTGCCCCTTCATACAGGAATGATATACACAGGTCTCTATTGAGATGAATTCTCCATTGCCACAGCATGAATAGGGGTGACATAACCAGCAGCCCTCAACCTTTCGTACAACTGGTCGATGGGTTCAGCAATGGTAGTGTACTGATTGGGTGGTTTGCGATCAAAATTAGGTTGAGGTTTCTGGTAATTTGAAAGAGCTGAAGGTGAATGATTGTAGGCTGGCTGGGTGTTATAAGTGTGTAGACGGTGGCGGGTTGAGAATATCTTGGAGGTGAGGGTTGGTATGTAGGTGGAAGTGTTTGGTATATGAGTACAGATTTTGGGCCTTGGGCCACCATTACTGCCCCTACTTCTTTCTTCTTTGATATGCCAGCTAATTGGAATCTTTGTTCATGGCATGCAATGCCTCAAAATTCGTCACCATCTCGCTTTTAATCACCTCTCCAATCCTTTCTCTGAGTTTGATGATATCGGAGAACTTATGATTCTCAATAACCATTAGCCTTTCATAATACTATGGGTCCTGCACCCGGACAAAAAACTTGTTCGTCTGTTCATCGTCTAACAATGGTCTGACCTTGGCTGCTTCTGACCTCCACCAAGTAGCATACTCGAAGAAAAGTCTTAGTTGGCTTCTTCTGTAGGTTCTAGATATAGAAGACATCTGGTGCATTCTCCTTATTGAACATGAACTCATCCACAAAGTCTAATACCATGCTCACCCAATTGGCCTATTTCTTAGGGTTCTGGATTATGTACCAGGACAGAGCATCTTCGGTAGGACTTCTCATGAACAGCTGAATCCTTTCATCTTTTCCAACCACCATGAACTTGTCATAATAAGTTTTCAAATGAACCTTGGGATCACCTGTTTCATCAAACATTTTAAACTTGAGGTTTGTAACCCTCTAACAGTTCCACATCTGGTTGTATGGATAAATCCTCGTAGTTCAGTCCTTCTATCCCTTTACCTCCTTCAATACCCTGAACTAGACTTGTCAACTTCTTGACTTCCTCAGACATGTTCTTGATGAGAAGGTCCTTCTTAGCAAATTCTAGTGTATAGGAGATTAGCTGAGTGGTGTGAGGTAGGGTTTCCACGTATATGGGGTTGTTTTGGTGGGTTCTAGGGATTTGGGTGTAGTGGTGGTCGTTGATTGAGTTTTGAGGATCGAAAATAGGTTTTGGTATGTTCTGAGGAGTGTGATAGGTAGTGGTTTGTGGGTACTGGGTTGGTTGATGATGGTGTTGTGGAGGAGTTGGTACCGGTATAGGATTGGGATTTTGAGGTGGTGTGGCGTATTCATGGGGTGCGGGAGGATTTTGTGGACATTGGTTTGGTGTATTTTGAGGAGGTGTTGGGTTTTGAACATTTTGTTGGTTAATGTTTGGATCATTCAGAGTGAGGGAGTGGTTTGCCAACTTGAGAACCTGCTCAAGTTCCCCTTGTAACTCCAGTATTTTCTGCTCCAATCGCAGGACCAAATCATTCTGGGTCGGAGTACTCCGACCATCTGAAGTTTTAATATTCTCAACATTTTCTTTCAGATACCTCTCAAATCATCCATCTTAGTTTTTCCTTTGCTTTTTCGAATAATCAGAGGAGGAGGAGGTGGAGGGCCTCTAGATGCGGTATGACATGCAGATAATGCCAATATGTGAACCAACCTTAGGGGATGGGAATAATAAAAATAAAAAACAAAAGGTAAACAAGTCAGTAAGGATTTTAAAAGTGTTTGCAGTATTTAAACAGATATTGTGAGAATGTAAATTCACGTCCTAATTTGGGAGCCGCGTCGTGCCCGAGCTAGGCCTAGAGACAAAATAGATTTGGAGAGTTTCAGTGCCAATAATTGCCTCATTTCATTAATATAAAAATATATGAATCTAAAACGACACTAAACAAGATAAGTCACTAATGGCACCTGGCCTTATTACATTTGAAAAAGCAAATAAACCTAATCTACTTGGTGCCAGAAGAACCTTCTCCAGGCTGGATGCTCTTGTCAATCAAATTTCCCAGTTCGCACAAGTTCAACAGTAGGTATGCCCTTGCTAGATGTTCTCCTTCACTTAGTTCGGTGTTCTAGCAATCGGTGACTCTCTTCCTCATTTTCCCCTCCAATTCCATTAGATTGTACTCTAGATATTCCAAACTTTCCCTTGATTTAACAGCCATCTCCCTCCATTCATTAATTAGCTCCATATCAGTCTTGTGTCACTCCATGTGCTCGGCCTTGGCCTTAACAACTTCATCTATGACTCTGTTTCCTGGACCAACCCTTGGCTCGAATATTCCCGCAATGATATCTTCTAACCCAATGAAGTGATGGATAATTCGTCATCGAAGATACGATAATATCTGTTGTGACCGTATCGTTCGTAGAGGAAGTCAAAAGGTATGTAGGAATTCTTCAAGCACTCCAAGTCATCATTCTTCTTTAATCCCATCATCTTCCGAAACCCCTTAGTATAGCGGTTTTCCAGCACCAATAAACCAGGACTATCCCAAGGTAGCCCAATGAATCCCCCTATTTCTTCCAAGAGAGGGGTCATTTCTATGTTTCCAAAGCGAAACACGGCTCTTTCTTTGTCCCAGAACATTGTGGAAGCATCGATTAACATGTTGTTTGGCTGGAGGTCCAATAAGAAAGGCAAATTTCCCAAGACCCTTTTCACATGATTCCTATTACTTGATGGAAGATCCTCCCACCAATCTTGCAACAATGGTGGTATGTTACCGACCATGTCGAACCTGGGGACTTCTTGCCTCATTTTCTTCAAAACAAATATGGTTAGGCCCTTTCCCCCTCCAAACCCAACTATTTATACAACAATGATTAGCATATTGGCACTTATTTTTCAAAAATTAATGCACACAATCGTGGTTGCGTTCGTTGGGATTATGCAAAACCCAATGGACTTTTGGATGAGGCTTTTCTTAAAAGGTTATTATATGGACAACATATTAACCCGGCTAGGTTTGACCATAATGAATATACAATTAATCGGAGTTAGGCTTCTATAGAGGTCTAGATTTGTACCCTCAAGTAGACAACTTGAGGGGGAAAGGCACGGAACTGTCGACTGCTCCGCTAATCGACTAGTTTCACTGCAAATATGCCTTTCCGAATTTAAAGAGTGATATATAGGAAGGGCGTAAACACTCATCAAGTGTTGCTATAGGATTTATTACACACGAGTAGAGTATGATGTCGAGCATGATTTATGCAACAATAAATAGCGTTTTGTCACGTATTTGCACGTTAAAATGATAAATGCACTATTTAATAATTGAAAGATGTTTAACAAAGAAAAAAAGGAGACAAGTCAGTTTCTGTAATAAAGAAAATCGTAAATGCTTGAAAAATAGGCAATTAAATCCAAATAAGGGGGAAGGGGAAGGATGCACATGTATTAATATAATAAATCATGCTTAAGACTTCACAAAAATAAGTTTGTTATGGTAAGAGCCTAAAATATCCCCAGTAGAGTCACAATGCTGTAGCGCCCCCTTTTTCCTCGTGTAGTCCGAGTTTTGATATTTTGGGATAACTCCTTTCCTTTTCGGAATTGGGTATCAGATTTGAAGAGTTGCCACCTAACGGGTTAAGGTGCATTAGAGCACCTAGAGCAAATAAATTGTGTACTATTTTACATCACCAAAGATTGGGTAAGGATTCGAAATTACCTTGAGGGAAAGGTGTTAGGCACCCCTCGAGGTCAACAATAGTAGGTCCCGGCCAAACTCAACTTACCGAATTAGTCTTATAAGCGAATAAATAAATCTATGGAACGATTACCAAATAGATATTACTTTTAAAACAAGGAGTAAAAGGGGTCCAAGGTTTTTTAACCTATAGGATCACTTCTATGCAATAATTGGTAATCGTTCCATAGTTGGGGTGCTACACAAAGGTTAGCGCACAGGTCATCATTTCCTATACTACCCGATTACCCTCCCCCCCCTTTATTATTACCTAAGTGTTCTAACAACATCGAATACGTATCCTATGCGTACACTACCCGTACCTTACCTGTGGCCCTGCAGGTGTTTAGGACCTTTATTTAAGGTGGTTCTAGACTTACCCATGTTGCTTAAAAGGAGAAAATCTAAGCGACAAACAAAAACAGGTAGGACTGTCACATAAAGAGCAATTAAGGGGGCTCATATTTACCTCCACAAATAGACAAAACAAGTGCAGGCCATTCAAACAAGAATTTTTTATAATTATAGGAGTCCTATAGGCAGGATATCTAAATGAGTACAAACAGAATATACAACAGTTTTATTTAGCGAGGCAGTGAGTTCCTATCAGTTGGCCTACTGATTTTTATCCCTTACTGAATCTAAGCACGTTTCAAGCGGCAAGAAAATTAATAGTTTAAACCCAGGATTTAATTATCCTACATGCTTGCCTAAATGATAACTGGTAGAATCCTATAGGCATGGTATCTAAACGTTAATCAGACCATAATTTATAAACCAGTGATTGACTCTTAACAGGCATATTTTTTCTTTTGGACCCTACAGGCATGCTTTCTAAGTACCGAAGCTGACCCCAAGCGTTATTTCATGACACAGAAAACTGATTTTATATATTTTTCTCTATAGACATGATAAATAAGTGTTGAAGTTATTTTTACACTTATTTCCTATATACATGATGTCTAAGTCAAGGCTGATTCTTATATGTGTTTCCTATAGGCATGATTTCTAGGCGAGAGAAAGCATTAATTAGTTGCCAAACGAGTTCAACAAGGAAATTCCTAGAAATGTGAGTTCTAATGCACACATGAAGGTTTTGAAAACATGATTATTGATGCAGATTTGGGAAACGACTTAGAAGCAGGATTTCTAGTGATTCAAAGTACGAAAATTTAGGATTTTAAAGAATGAGATAAGTCCTATAGGCGTGGTTTCTATTGAATATAAGTAAAGAATCATCATATCAACCTATAGGCATCATTTCTACCCGAACCCAACAAAATATAAAAAATTCCTTGCCAACTTTTACTAATACCTCATATCAATTTTTACAAGAATTATTGTTACTGACCAATATAAATGAATTACATAATAAAAATTGCTATACTATAGGGAGCCTTGGCAGGCCCAATGTAAACCTGGAAGTCAAGCATTCAATCAAAGCTGGAGTATACCAGTAGTCCATAGTACATCAGATGGGCTTCTGGTGCGTCAATGTTCCTAAGGGTCTCAAGGATCCCGGGAAATGCTCACACTAAAATCTTTCAAAGAAAATAGTTTTTGTAAACAAGTTTGGAAAGGCCAGCCCCAATGTGTCAAAGTTCGGACGAATCTCATGAACTCCTAGGCAGTGCTGACACTGGAAGGGCAGGATCCTATATATCTAAGAGTAGGAGTTGAAAAATAGTATATGAAGTAGGAGGTAATTTTAGAAAAAAAATAGTTTGGATTTTAGAAGTGAATAGAAACAGATTACCAGATTACAAGAACTACAAGCAGAACCATATTTAGCAAATGGAGTTCAGACATGAACTCCAATAGTCAAACAAGAGACAGAACAGAGTTACAATCAATTCAAACAAGGTTTAACAGTGCATGGGATTGACTTAGTTCATTAGCTATTACTAGGTGAGCATATAGTCATATATTAAACAGAGAACAACATGTTGGATCAAGTTACTAATCAGATAGTCATACAGAAAAGGTAGCAAAGGTTTAGAGCATAGAAATCATGAGTTAATCAGGAGACTATTAAGGTAAACACATAAATCAGTACAAGGATTGCAACATGCTAGTTGAGAAACAGGTGAACAAGTATCCTGGATCGAGCAGGAATATGCTAAAATGTATTAACTATACTAAAATATTGGACAAGACAAATTCAAAAGAGTTAAAGCATGCTAGTTAACAAAAACATAATGGAAAACAGAGGCATGTTAATATCTACAACAGATTAACTACATAGCATATTGAATAGGACATGATAATAGAGATAGACATGATGTTTAAAAGCAGTAAACAGGGAGAACATAAGTCTAATTACATAGAATATTTAATGATAGCAGTAGTGGAGACATATCAGTTAAGAGATAGCAACATGAAAGTGAAGCAAATAGAATCCAAGAGTCTAGTCTTGGCTTTCAGCCGCCTCGACAGTGCAACAAACACAAATAACAGAAAAATTGCAATAGAGAGTATGTATGAATAAGAGCAAGAGTTTGTGTCTATTTCTATGTCTTATTATGTGTGTTCAAGTGTTTGAAAGAAGTAAGAATGGGGGAATTATATAGCGCTTAGCAAGGTAAAAAAATAAGGCAAATAATAATAGAGTTCATAAATAAGATATACAAATAAAATGAACAAGGTAATTGGGGCTAAACCCAACTAATTAGTACAACAAGATCCGGAAAACATCCCTTAACTTAGGGAGAATCAATTAGCAGCAAAATTAGAGGTTAAACAAGGCAATAAAATCAATTAGAGACCATCTAGGAGTCGGCTAAATAAATCAAATCCCATAAATCCGGTTAATAAACTAATTAAAGCAAGTAGCACCAATTTAAATGTCACAAATAAGGAAAATAGGTAAAAATCACCTAGAAGTATCAATCTTGGCAGAAAAATATAATTTAAACGCTAATAAAATTAGTCAATCTCTTCTAATCGATAAAGATGAAAATAACGAGCAAATATTGAAATAATCATTGAAATAAGCACCCTAGGGTTTAGAACATAGATAATCAAGCGAACATAGAGTAACAGAATCAAACACTCAAACTTATTTAGAAAAGTTTTGTAGAAACACAAAGAAATAAAACCCTAGTTTTAGAGAAACATTAAAATATGTTAATAGTAAGAAAAATGGAAGATTTTCAAAGAGAAATATCAGATAACCGTAAAATCATCTCAGATCTACAATGATCTGGACAGACTCAAGTAGAAAAAAATAAGGGTTTTGAAGAAAGAAATGAGGAGTTTCAAGCCATAAACATAAAGATAACAATACTCACAGACACAGACATAGCGATGAACATAAAGCAGGTTCATCGAAGAAATGGAGAGTTTAGATCGACTCTAAGTTGAATCTAGTTGAGATTCCTTCAAACCACGAATAAATCAAATAGCCAGTGAAGGTCAGATGCCGGATGCGACCTAAAATCAAACAGAAACTCTATGGAATGGAGGGTTCGATGACGGTGGCAAGGGTTAGGGGAGAGTATGAGAGAGAAGAGATGAAGGAAAGGGAACGGGGGCGGTGAAATGAGTGAAATGTGTAGGTTTTGAGGGTGTTTGGTGTAATTAAAAAAGGCAATTGATCCTGGATCGTTGATCTTTTGAGATCAACGGCCAGGATTTGATCTGAGAAGGGTTAGGCGGGTTAGGAATTGGGTCTGGGTATTTGGGCTGTGGGTATTTTAATTGGGTTAAGGTTTAAATTTTGGCTCGGGGTAAATTTTATGCCAAGTCCGAAAATGAGATTAAATTAAAATAGGCCATTTGTTAAATACCCAATTATTTGATAAAAATAATTTATAAAATAGCTAATAAATGATAAAAAGTCTATTAGTGTATGAAAATAATTTAAAATAATTACCTAATATTATTAAAATACAAAAGGCTATTTTCTTGCAAAATCAGGTAATTATGAACACATGAGCTAGTATTGCAAAGTCATTGCAATTATAACCCTAACATGACCATATGGTTATTCATGAAATAATCAAAGCTTAGTATAAATAAAAAATGATAAAATTAAGCAATAAAATTATCATAAAACCGTTTGTGATGCAATTAGTAATTATTTTGATAATAAAATGCTAGAATAAATTAATCAAAATCCCTTTTAAAAATTATGAAAAAATACTAGTTGATGCTCATGCACTATTTTAAAGCATATATGCATTTTGAAATATATGAGGGAAAAATTGGGTATCAACAACCATATCCTAATAAGGCAAATGGTAATTTCTCATTTCGTTGCTTGTGATTGTCCACCATTTTGCTTAGAATCTTCTTGATGTTCTTGTTGGCAGCCTCCACAGCTCCATTCATTTGAGGTTTGTAAGCTGTGAAATTCTTATGCTTGATTTTGAAGGTTTTACCCACGGCTTTCATTAAGTTGTTGTTGAGGTTGGCGGCATTGTCGGTGATGATGGTTTCTGGTACCCCGAATCGGTAAATAATACGATCCCTGACAAAATTTGCGATGACTTTCTTGGTCACAGCCTTGTAAGATGCAGCCTCAACAAATTCTGTGATGTAGTCTATGGCCACTAAATGAACCTGTGCCCGTTCGAAGCTGCGAGCTCACTCAAACCGATGACATCCATTCCCCAAGCGACAAAAGGCCAAGGTGCACTTATTGTAATGAGTTCATTTGGTGGTACCCGTATCACATCTATATGTAATTGGTTCTGATAAGACTTTTTGAAATATCTGATGTGGTATGTTTCCATAGTCATCCAAAATATCCTGCTCTCAATATCTTCTTGGCTAAAACGAAACCGTTCATATGTGGTCTGCAAGTTTCGGCATGCATATCTTTTAGCAGTTTGGAAGCTTCCTTGGCGTCAACAAACCATAATAATCCTAGGTTTGTAGTCCTTCTATATAGAATTCCTACACTGTGGAAGAAATTGTTGGACAATCTTTGGAGTATACGTTTATGTGTATGATTTGCATGCTCTGGGTATTCTCCTTTTGCAAAGTATTCTTTGATATCTTGGAACCACGGATTCCCATCTGTTTCTTCTTCAACATGAGCACAATAAGCCGATTGACTTTGGATTCTTACTGGAAAAAGGTTGATGAAATTCTTGTCTGGATGTTGTATCATGGAGGACAAAGTGGCTAATGCATCTGCGAACTCATTTTGGATTCTCGGAACATGCTTGAATTCTATCTTTGTGAATCTTTTCATCAACTCTTTCAGATGATATAGATACGGTAGTATTTTGGTATTCTTTGTAGCCCATTCTCCTATAACCTAATGTACCAGAAGGTCTAAATCGCCAATTACCAGCAATTCCTAGATATTCATGTCAAGGGCAAAATTGAGCCACAAGATGCAAGCCTCGTATTCTGCCATATTGTTGGTGCATCAAAATCTGGATTTTGTGGATACTAGATAATGTTGACCTATTTTTGACACCAAAATAGCTCCAATACCTACTACTTCAAAATTTGCAGCATCGTCGAAGAACAATCTCCAACCATCGTAAGTTTCGGTGATATCTTCTCCGACAAATGATACTTCTTCCTCGGGAAAATAGATTTTCAGTGGTTCGTATTCTCCTCCTGCAAGATTTTTTGCAAGACGATCCACTAATACATGTCCTTTGACCGCCTTCTAAGTCACATAGATAATATCAAATTCACCTAACAATATCTACCATTTTGCTAGTTTCCCTGTAGGAATTGGTTTCTGGAAAATGTATTTAAGAGGATCCATCCTTGATATGAGATATGTAGTATAGTTATAGAAGTAGTGCCTTAATTTCTGAGCTATCCATGTTAGGACGCAGCAGGTGCATTCCAACAAAGAATATCGTGCTTCATAGGGTGTGAACCTCTTACTCTAATAATATATGGCATGTTCTTTTTTCCCCTTCTCGCCGTGTTTTCCCAAGATACAACAGAAAGCCCCATCTAGTACGGACAAACATAGTAGCAAAAGTCTCCCAGGTTCTGGCGGGACCAGGATTGCTGGTATGGACCGTTATTTCTTGATTTGTCAAAAGCTTTTTGACATTCTTCAGTGCAACTTGTTGAAGCATCTTTCTTCAGCCTTTTGAAAATCGGCTCACAGATGACGGTCGATTGTGCTATGAAGTGACTGATGTAATTGAGACGCCCTAAGAAGCTAATCATATCTTTCTTCCTCTTGGGATGCGACAAATCTTGGATAGCTTTGACCTTTGAAGGGTCTAGTTCAATCCTTCGGCGACTGATGGTGAAACCCAACAATTGTGCAGCAGGGACTCCAAAGGCACACTTTGCAGGATTCATTTTAGATTGTACCTTTGAAGCTGATTAAAGAATTTCCTTAAGTCTGCTCTATGATCTGTGCTTCTTCTGGATTTGATGATGACATCATCCACGTACTTCTCTATTTCTTTGTGAATCATGTCATGGAAAATAGTCGTCATAGCTCTCATATAAGTGGCTCCAACATTTTTTAGGCCAAACGACATCATTTTATAACAATACATCCCCCACGGGGTAATAAAGGTTGTTTTCTCAGCATCTTCTTTATCCATCCAGATTTGATGGTATCTCGCGAAGCAATCCACAAAGGATTGGAGTTCATTCTTGCCATAGTTGTTGATCAGTATGTGTATATTGGGTATTGGGAAATCATCTTTAGGAATTCCATTATTTTCATCCGGATATTCGACACATACCCTGACCTTCCCATCCTTCTTTGGAACTGGCACGATGTTAGCCAACCAAGTAGGGTATTCATTCACTCTAACAACCTTAGCTTTGATCTACTTGGTGACTTTCTCTTTGATTTTGAGACTCATATCCGGCTTGAACTTTCTGAGTTTCTACTTTACTGGCGGACACATCAGATTGGTAGGTAGTTTCTGAGCCACCATAGAAGTGCTCAAACCGGTCATACCATCATAAGACCATGCATAGTTCTCTTTGTATTATTTCAGGAAACATGTGTACTCTTCTTTCTCTAATGGTGACAGGTGAATATTTATGCGAGTTTCTTTGACTGTTTCAGAATCTCCTAAGTTGACTCGGTTTCGTCCAATTTGGACTTAGGCTTGTTCTAAAAATTTTCCATTTCTCTGACAATTTCCTTAGGTATTATATCTTCTTCCTCATAATCATTATTCTTATGTTGCATTGTCTTTCTACATGTCATAATTGTCAGTTCATCGGGATAAGTAATAATAATGATGTGGAGAGAAAATATAAAGGATAATAATAAATACTAAAATAGGAATGCATTAGATGAATCTTGAAACATTAAAACAAGTATGGCTCGATGATTCGAGCAATTATTTCAAAATAAAATGCGTCTAAAACAAAATACTGAAAATTTCTTAAATGCTGACAATCGCTTTTAAAAATAAATCATCCTAATTGCCAGGCTACACAAGAACTCGACAGGCTCGAGAAGGTGCAGCAGTCCAGTTCTTGAGAACAACTCCCTTTCCCGCGGTCTAAATTGTAAGGTCTTCTTCCTCTTCCTCCTCCTCCTCCTCCTCCTCCTCCTCCTCCTCCTCAACTTTTGCATTGCAATCTATGTCTTTATTGTCCAGAAATAGATTCCACAAGACAACTAAAGCCTCCTCTTCTTCAGATCCCCATATCACGTCATCCTATTGAAAGGTCTGGTGCAGATATGGTATCGGCTGTTCGAGTGGGTAATAAGGACCACACCATAGTGGCGACCAATTTTGATACTCGTGCCAGGTGTATTCATATCCAAGCCCAAAAGTTGTGCCTGATGCTTTAGCGGTATCGGTTTGGTGATCCCCTGGAGATTCTTGATGAGACCCTTATTGGGTTCATACCCTGTCCATGACAATATGCTTTCAATATTATTACTCTACTATTTGTCTTTATCAATAGCATTGACGCGCTAGATGCGATGGTTCCCATCATCGTGGATAATTACTTCTTGATGATTCCATTCAAACTTTACAGCCAGGTGTAGCATAGAGGCTACGGACCCAGCCACATGTATCCAAGGCCGTCCCAACAGCAAATTCTATGTCGGGGATATGTATAATACTTGAAATTCAACGTCAAACCAAGTCGGGCCCATCTGCATACGTAGGTTGATCTCCTCAATTGTGGCCATTTAGGACCCATTAAATGCTTTTACGTTCATAGTTCCTACTCGTATCTCATGCAAACCTTTACCCAACCTCTTCAAAGTAGTCAGCGCATATATGTTGAGATTCGAACCCTATCTAATAGGACTATGGTAATGAATTTTTCCTCAAACCGTATCGTGATGTGCAGTTCCTTGTTGTGACTCAACCCTTCAAGCGACAGTTTGTCTTCATGAAAAGTGATCTTGTGGCTCTCCAATACTTTCCCTACCATATTAGCTATTTCTCCACTAGTGATATTGTTAGGTATATAGGATATGTTCAACACTTTCATCAATGCATTCCTATGCGCCTCGAAATTTTATGAAAGCGATAAAATGGACATCTAAGCTGGGGTTTTTTTCAGATGATCAACCACAAAATACTCTCTTGCTTATACCTTTCTCCAAAGATCATCTGGGCCAGTTTAAATGATCGGCTGCTTGAGAACGACTTCTTTACTTGTTCCTCCCAAATGCTCGAGTGTGTAAACCTTACCGGTACTAATCATACCTTGTGCTACACCGGTTTCTTCCCTTTTTCATTTTCTTTTCCTTTTTGCCTCTACAGCATAGTCCTATGGTATAGCATTGGAATTAAAGGACATGTAGGTATTACCATCACGTTGAAGGGTATGGTCACTTCCACCTGACATGAAGTTGGCATGGCTGAAGGCGTTGTTACTTAAACCTCAAACAAGATTGGTTCAGCTACTTCAACCTCGATTGGTGATTGAATACGCAACACAATAAGTGTGAGAATGACTAGAGACATTTTGGTTTTATCCCCTTCACAATGAGCCCGATTGATCCTTCTGGATCCCATTATTCATCAGTCTCTACCATATTTACCCCTCCGCCTCTGTGATCCGGGAGGGGGTTGTTCCGGACATTTGGTGTGACCTCTTTTTCTTGTATAACCTTGGTGTCAATCAGCATCTGGATCTTATCCTTCAAAATGCGACATTCATCAATAATATGACCCTTCATGCTCGAGTGATAGGCACATGTCTTGTTTAGATTAACCCACTAGGAAGAGTTTTCCATAGCAACAACGGGAATGGAGGTGACATAACCGACAGCCTTCAGTCCCTCATACAATTGATCGATGTGTTCAGCAATAGGAGTTTTTTTCTGGGCGATGTACAGTCAAAATTTGGTCTAGGTTTTTGGTAGTTTTAGCAAGCTGGTGGCGGTGAGTGGTAATATGCAGGTTGGGAGTTATATGTATGGAAAGTGGTGGTGGGTTTTTGGTGTCTGGAAGGTGGTGTTTAGTATGTGAAGGGAGACTTCGGACCTTGGGCTACCATTACTGCACCAACTTCTTTCTTTTCAGAGATACCTCCTGACTACAAGGGTTTGTTTGTAGCTTGTAGTGCCTCAAAATTTGTCAGCGTTCCGCTTTTAATTCCTTCCTCTATTCTTTATCCCTATTTTATGGTTCTCAAAATTATAGAACTTATGATTTCAATAACCATCAACCTCTCATAATATTGTGGATCTTGAGCTCGGACAAAAAACTTGTTCATTTGTTTTTCTTTCAGTACCGGCCTTACTTTTGCAACGTTTAATCTCCATCGAGTAGCATACTCGCAGAAAATTTCTATGATTCTTCTTAAGATTTCTAATGTAGAAGACATATAGCGGATTTTCTATATTGAACCTGAATCGATCCATAAAATATGCCGCCTTGCTCACCCAATTAACCCATTCTTCGGGTTTTAACTGATGTACTAGGACATGTCATCTCCAGTGAGGCTCCTCAGGAACATCTTCATACGGATTCTTTTGTCTTTACCAACCTCTATGATCTTGCCATGATATGTTATCAAGTGTACCTTTGGATCACCTGTCCCGTCGAACATTTCGAACTTAGGAGGTTTGTAACCCTCTAGTAGTTCTACGTCCGGCTGAATACACAAATCTTCATAATTCAAACCTTCGATTCCTTTACCATCTTCAACACCTTAGACTCGGCTAGTAAGCTTCTTGAGCTCCTCCGCTATGTTCTTGATGAGCAGGTCCTTCTCGGTGGATTGGGGCATGTATAAGGTTTATTGTGGAGTGTGGGGAAAAGTTTCCACGTATATGGGGTTTCTTTGATGGACTCTAGGAATTTGGGCATAGTGGTGGTGGTTTGTGGATACTAAGTCAGATGGTGATGATGTTGTCGAAGGGATGATACTGGTAGAGGACTAGGATTTTGAGGGGGTGTGGTGTAGTGATGAGGTGTGGGAGGATTTTATTGGTATTGTGTTCTAGGGAGGTGAAGGGTTTTGGGCATTTTGTTGATTGACATTGGGGACGTTCAGGGTAAGAGAAATATTTGCCAAGTTCCACACCTTCTCAAGTTCCCCTTCTAGCTCCAATATCTTTTGTTCCAACCATAAAAATAAGTCATTTTGTGTCGGAGTAATCCGACCATCCGATGTCTCGACAGTCTCTACATTCATAGCATTGTCTTTCCTAATACCACTCGCATCATCCATTTTGGCGTTTCCCTTGCTTTTAGGATCAGTTGGGGGAGGAGGATGTGGAGGAGCTTCCGATCTGGTATGATATGTTGATAATGCAATAAAGAAAAGAAGAAAACAAAAAGGTAAACAAGTCAGTAAGGAGTATTAAAATGATGTTTGCGGTATTTAAACACATGTTGCAAATTATAAATTCGCGTCCTAATTTGGGGACCTCATTATGCCCGAGGTAGGCCTAAACGACATATAGATTTGGAGAAAATTGGTATCAATAACTGCGTCATTTCATTAATATGGTAAATGAACCAAATCTCAACTAAAATGACAATAACTATGAAGAGTCACTAATGGCATGTGCCTTATTACAACCAAAGTCTAAAATGAGTCTAGAAAGCAAGTAAAACTTAACTCCTAATCTATTTGGTCCTAGAGAAACCTTCTCCATGCTTGGATTCTTTGCTCTATAGATCAGATTCCCCAGGTTGCGCATGTCCAATAGCAGATATGCCCTTGCTAGGAGCCCTCCTTCATTTCCGTCCATGTTTTGACAGCCTGCAACCATGTTTCTCATCTTCCCTTCAATCTCCATCAACCCCTGCTCCAAATATTCCAACCTCTCTATTGACTTAGTAGCAATTTCTCTCCACTCGTTGATTGCTTCCATGTCCATTTTACATTGGTCCAAATGCATGGCTTCGGACTCGAAAACCCTTTTGCGCAGCATCCTGTATTTCACTTGTACTTCAGTAGCATCGTCTATAACCCTATTTTTCAGATTAATCTCTATCTTGACATTTCCTGCTATATCAACTACCAACCATGATGAATAGAAGTTCACATGGCCGGCATGATACCGATCTAGCTCGATGGTATCTTTCTCCACATGATCTTTTGATGCCACATGTGTTGTGCCTCAAACTTAAATGGAATGATGTTCCCCTGGAAGTCTGCCTTGTACTGAAATATTTTGGAAACTCGTGGTATAATCTATTTTCTCCCAGCTTGTCTCATAACCCTGATATGAGCATAAGGATAGATTCCCCTCAATCCGACCAGCACTAGATGAGGAATATCTCTCAAACTGATGATGAATTCACAGCTAGGGAAGCACTCGAACATCCAATGTACCTTGTCCTGAAGAAGTGTGCCCAACTCACAGTGTTTTCCGGTTGCGTAAAACTATTTGGGATAAAGTTCATTCTCTTCGGATGGTGATAGGCTATGCTGTCATTATATGGTCATCGTGGATGTTCTTGTCGATATTATCCCCTCTAAAGGTGTTCCAACAACCATATTTGTAGCAAGAAATTGCAACCCTCGAAATGCCTATACCTTTTTTGCAATGGTCCAAAGCTCGATACATATCAGCTAGAATCATAGGGACAATAGTGTCAGTCCGCCCCTCAATTCCCTCCATTAAAGCCTTAGTGACCATAGCTAGGAGAGTGTGTACCTTTCTCCTTGTATTGGAAATACCAGTATCCCCAGAAAATAGACAAGGAATACAAAAACTCAGCGGTGAGTCCAACCCAAAGAAGTGATGGCAAACTCATCATGGTAAATGCGGTATGACTTGCTATGTCCATAATGCTCATAGAGGAAATCGAATGGTATGTAAGACTTCTTTAGATAGACTAAATCATCGTTCTTCCTAAAACCCATCATTTTCAAGAAACCTCGAGGAGTACGATTTTTCGGTACCACCAAACTAGGACTTTCCCATGTGTGAAACCTCCTATTTATTCTAACAGGGGAGTCATATCTATGTCACCAAAATGAAAAACGACTCTTTTCTCATCGCAGAACATGGTGGCGGCCTCAATTAGTGCATTGTTTGGTTAAATGTCTAACATAGAGGGTAAATTCCCGAGGACTCTTTTCACATGGTTTTTGTCACTTGGCGAGAGATTTTCCCACCAATCCAGCAGCAAAGGTGGGATATTTTGGACCATGCCGAACCTGGGGATTTCGTGCCTCATTTATGCAAAACAAATAGAGTTAGCCCTTGCCCCCTCTAGATTTTGCTATGTACACGTTAATGATCAACATACTGGCATGTTTTATCCAAATAATGCACATATCATGATTGTGCCCATTGGGATTATGGAAATCCCGACGGACTTTGGACAAGACTTGTCTTAGCGAGTTATTACGCGAACTCCATTCTAACTCATACTAGGCTTTCACATAATGCATGCATAGTTAATATTAGAGTGGGGGTTTCTAGAAGAGTCTAGACCGGTACCCTCAAGAGGAAAACTTGATAGGGAAATGCACGGAACCGTCAAATGCATCGTTGATCGAATAGTTTTACTGCAAATAAGCCTTTTCAAATTTAAAGGGTGATTTAGGAAGAGCACGGACACTTATCAAGTGCCGATATGGTATAATTACACACGAGTGGAATATGATGTGGAGCATGCTTTATGCAAAGATAAAATAACACTTTGTCAAATATTTTACGTGATGAAAATATTAAATGCAGTATTTAATAAAACGTAAAGACATAAAATGAAAGGAAAACAAGGAAGAAGTTAGTTCGCAATATGGAAATTGTAATAAAGCAGATAAGGGAGTGAGGATGGGGAGAGACATGATGTAGCAATCCTTAAAAAATGACTAACAAAAAGCGCATGTTCTAACCAAATTAAGCAGGGATTTGCATGCGAATTCAAAAAAGGGAAAACAGGGAAAAGGGTGTACAGGTGGCAAATAAAAGGGAAGCGGGAGTGGTATATTCATGCATCAACAAAGATAATAAAGTCACGCTAAGAAGACTAATTCATATAGACCAACTTCACTTATGGTAAGAGCCTAAAATCCCCACTGGATTCGCCATGTTGTCGTGCCCATTTTTCTCGCGAAATCGGGTTTCGACATGTGACAACTCTTTTAAAGAAGGCATTAAAAGAGAGAGTCGCCACTAAACAGGTTTGAGGTGCGTTAAGGCACCTATTTTTCAGATAGCTCTATTTGACTAGTTTGTGTCACCAAAGATCGGGTAAGGGCTCGAAATTACCTCGAAGAGAAGGTGCTGGGCACTCTTCGACGTCCACAACTGTGGGCCCCGGCCGAACTTAAATTATATAAATTAGTCTATATGATCAAATAAATGAACAGAGAGCCCAAGAATCTAAGAAGTTTATTATAAATAGAAAAGGTACAACTATTTTGATTCTAATAGGGAAAATAAAGCGGGGGGGGGGG
>MU743535.1:2516-17305 GCA_026770625.1 Nicotiana glauca | reverse complement strand
AATAGGGAAAATAAAGGGGGGGGGGGGGGTGTCCTAAATTTTTTAGCCTAAAGGATCACCCTATGCAACATAAATAATACTTCGTAACTCCCTCCAGATGGTGTGTTATTCATATTTTTTAATGGACATAGACTATCATCTCCTGCTACCCAATTACTACCCTTGAGTTATTACCTAAAGCATACTAGTTGATTCAAAATCGGGCCTTATGCGTGCACTACCCATCTTATGCCTATGGTCCATGAGGCGTTTGGACATCGATTAGGATGGTTCTAGATCTAACTTAGGTTGGTCAAAATAAGAAAATGAAGCGACATAAAAAAACAAGTTGGACTTTACATAAAAGTAGTTAGTGGCTCAAGTTAGTCTCCATACTTAGACAACAAATGCATGCAAACATATTAGGCATTTGACAGTTTTAGAGTCGAGACGAGTTAAAATCATTAAGCCCTATAGACATGATTTCTATGTGACTTTGGAATTCAGACATGCAGGCAGTTTCAGATGCAAGGTGTTATTTTATAGGCATACTTTTTGAGTAACTTTATATTTCAGGGAGTCTAGTATTGCGTACTGATTGCTAAAATTACAAATTATAAGTGTTCAAAACTATAGACATGATATCTAGGTGTAGTAGGTGGCATTAATAACAATGGAAGGTATTCAGAATTACTTGGTTGGATCCAATAGGCATGCTTTATAATAGTGGCGATGACACGGTGTTGAAAGTTCATCATTGGCACTTAAAGGAAGTGAGCAGGATAATCAATAATTAAGACTGATTTTAGATCTTATAGGCATGTTTATTTAATGAACAACAACATGTTAACCAAATAACCCCATAGGCATGATTTCTAAATTGCAGATTAAGTAGCATGTGAATTAACAGAATCCTATAGCACCTAATGAATATGATGTAATGCATGTTGAGGTATTGATAATTTAATTTCCTATAGCCATGATATCTAACATGTAGAAGAAGAATGGATTAGACGGATTAAACACCTATAGGTAGCTTATCTAACACACAGTAGCAGCAGAACCTATTTGAGCAAAGTAAAGCCCCATATAGGTAGGATTTCTACCCATTTCAATGCAAGTACTAAGATAAATTCCCTTTTTCCGATTTTACCAATACCCCAATTATTATTACAATATTATTACAAGCCCAATAAATAAATTATAGAGTAAAAATAGCTATTGTAAGCCCATTGCAGGTTAAAAGTATACCCAACCTGGCCTGGCCTTAATTTTCATATCCACACAGTTTACAACAACCCAAAAATCATATCTTCATTTACATAAAGCAGCCAGAAACCAGTTGATTCAGCCAGTAAGGAAAAGATAAAGCTGAACAATTAGAAAGGTGACAAAGAACCATGACCCAAGTGTGTCATAGTTTCCAAGGGCTTCAAGAACCCAGGGCAGTGCTCACACTAGAGAGGTTAATAGAGGAAATTCAGGGATAGTGCAGGTTTCAGTATCAGGGGAATGATCAAAGACACAAATCCTAGTGTTTCAGAGTTCACAAGGGCCGAAGATGGACCCCGAACAGTGATCACAATAGGGAGGTCAGTAGCAAGATCATTGATAGCCTTGGCTTTTAGCCTGCCAAGAATAAGGAGTTCAGAGTAACATAAGTGATAATGAGGGAGAATGGACAATAGTTGAGGGACAGAACAGAGTCAAGTTGAGCACACAGAGCAAATAATTGAACATGCTTTAGGTTATAAAAACAGACTTAGCAAAGATCCAGAAGAACAAGTTAAACATCTAGTGCATAAATAGTTACACATTAAAAAACCAGTTTGAAGGATTGGAATACACAGATTTATAATAAGAAAAAGGTTCAAATTATTTTAAATATAGGTGCTAGTGTTATAAGAAAGAATCATATTGATCGACAATAGAACTTATAAAGGATGAGAACAGATTATTACAACTATTGGGAAGCCCTGACATACTAGAGGCATACAGGATCAAACATGCTACATAAGCAGGATATCACCATAGCAAGTTCAGAATATGACAGAAAATAGACTTATGCTATATAGTTAGTGACTACATTCATGCTTTTGAATACAATCAACTAGTCTATCAAAATGGTATGAAAACATGTCCAAGTAACAAGACTGATAGAAAAATTAAACACTAAAGAGAGGCTGAAGTGCAAAGGTTCTTAACATCAGTAAGTCGCAACACATAGACTATATGATCTTGAAAATAAATTAATTAACAAATATCAGGTTTAGGCATGTCTCAGATTACCAACATAATGAAGTTAAAGATTAGAGAGACCTAAAATTGAAGTAAAGCAATCAAAATTGCATACAAGAACAGCCCAGAAAACACGTTAAACTACATTATATATATAAGTGAAAAAATATGCAAATGACAGGCAAATAGGAATAAAGTGACAAAAGTTCAGCAACTCACAAGTTAAGCGAAAAACAAGAAAGAACAAAGTCCATAGTTGCAAGAACCCAAAATTTTTGGCCTTGGCTTTCATCTGGTCAAGAACCATAATATAGAACAAGACTATTAGAGAACAAAGAGTAGTAACTTTAATTTTTAGTAAACATTCACGATTTTTTTTCTTTAAAAGGGGAATAGGGAGGGGTTTATATATTAGTAGAAATTAAAAAAGTATACAAGAAAATACTATAAAATCAAACATAAATAAGGAAGCCATAGCATATAGAATCAATAAAATCAGATTAAGGGGAAACTAGGTAAACCCTAATTTTTTAAGGAAACCAAATATAACAATATAGGACGAACATAGACATAATAACACTTAAAATCAGAGAATCAAACCAATTTTTGTTCGATCTAAAGAGATTTGAAAACCTTAGTTTTAGGGTAAATAAAAATCAACAGAAGATATACATGAATTCATACCCATAATAGAATAAGAGTGAATACACACGGAATAGCAGAAAGGGTAAGGATTTGAACCGACCTTGGTTCAAATTTACCTAGATTTACTTTCCATGTTTAGGCAATCAACTAGGAAACACCATAGACGAACCACTAGTAGTAAAAGATGACCAATAAGGTAAGTAAATAATGGTAAAATCCCATTACCAAGAGGATTAGGAGGGGTTAAGAGATATAACGACTAAGGTTTGTAAAAGAAGAGGGGGGAGTTTGAGAGAGTATGATGGAGGCGGTCTATGATAAATGGGGTTAAGGTAAGGGGTTTTGGGTAGTTAAAAGGGGGCAGTTTGATGTAGACCGTTGATCTATAAGATCAACGGCCAGGATTTTAAAATGGGATTGGGGCGGGTTTAAGAAACGGGTACCGACGGGTCATGGGTTGGGTTAATTTGGTTTGGGCTGGGATATTTTGGGCTAGTGTATTAGGTAAATGAGCTGAGGTTGGTCCGAAAATAGGTAGAATTTATGCTAGTATTTAAATACCCCATATTGTGGCAAAAATAATTTATAAAATAATATGTAAATAAAAAAATATTATTTATGCAATAAGATGATTAAATTTAATAACTTAGCATTATAAAAAGACATTTTTTGCATAAATATTGTAATTTTACATGAATATGGGTTATTATTTCAAAAATGTGCAATTAGCCTAAAAATACAAATGTAATTATAAAAATACAGTAAAATAATTAAAAACATACATATTGGTATAAATGATGAGTTTGGATGATTAAATCACCATAAAATAATTTGAACAATAATTATTGGATGTTTAAATAATAAAATGCATAAAGAAATTGATTTAAAACATTTAAAAATTATGGAAAATTGTGTAAAATGCCTTTATAGGTTTATAAACTAAATGATAATGCAAATATACTATTTTGAAAGTGTATATATATATGTGTGTGTGTGTGTGTGTGTGTGTGCAAGATCTTATATATATAATTTAAAAATATGAGAGAAAAATTGGGTATCAACAGAACTGATATAAGATCTTGCACATCTTCTATATATGCTCTGAAAGGTTATACATGTATTTCATTGTTAAATTTGAAACTATTGTTGGATACATGTATATGTTATTGAGCTGTGCATGATATGTAAAGTGAGCATTCTTGACTTGAAACCTCATCACTACTTCGCCGAGGTTAGTTAGGATACTAACTGAGTACATGGCGTCGGTTATACTCATATTATACTTCTACACCTTGCGTGCAGATCTTGGAGTTGAGATGTAGTGGATGACAAGGGTTAGCATTGAAGATGTACATACATTCCAGATATAAGTTATCACTTCTTATGGGTAGTTTATGACTCATAATTCTATTTATGTAAACCTCAAAGTGAGGTTGTATTTATTTTTGTACCAGCTTATAGATTTAAATCATAGTGGCTCGTGACTTGTGTTGCAATTCCTTGAAGAAACTTTATGGATTTTCACCTTATCATTTATTGCTATTGATGATCTTTTATTTGAGTATTACAATTCATTGTTTAGCTTATGTCATGACTCAATCCCATTTTAGGCTGTGATGGCCCCCAGTGTCGTCGTCAGGCAAGCCAACAATGAGCAAACTATGTGATTTCTCTTTTCAATATTTTTTCAAGTGATCAACTTTTCTTTAAATTTTAAAAGGTTCAAGAAATAATGGATTTTAGAAATAAGTAACACGAAAGCTAATAAGTGCAATCATGATCAATGAAATAAAACCAAAACCAAGAGTCTACTAGTGTGTGTGCTAAGACCTGGTGTCACTAGAGTATGGGCTGCTAATAGAATGTAAAAAATGTTTACTAATCTACTGTCTGTGTCACGACTTAAAACCCGACCCGTCGTGATGGCGCCTATCGTGAAGCTAGGTTAGCCTCAACTCTAGAATCCAACACCGCACAAATATTTTAAACAAGAAACACGGAAGCAACAATTCATTAAGGGACATTTTTGCAAAAAACCAAAATATAATCCAAATGTCGATACAACTTCCCAAAACCGGGGTGTCACTAAGTTCATGAGCGTCTAGCAGAGAACATAGTCTACTACAATGTTTAAAGAAAATAGACTAAAATACATCAAGGGATAAAGAAGGTGTCACAATTCGGAGTTCCCACCATCGGGAGTCGTGATGGCGCCTAGTGTCGGAGCTTGGCAAGCCAAGCATTAAAACCTTTTCAAATAACAACACAACAGTAATAAGAAAAATAAACCTTTAAATAAAGCGGAAGTCTTTTGTAACATAAATAACTGGAAACCAACAATGCGGAAGTTAAATATTTCACTACCCAAGAACTGGAGTCGCTCTCTCACGAACCTATAAAGAGTGATACAAATAAGTCCGAATAAAAAAAAATACATAATGTCTGTCTCGGTACAATGAAAACAAACAGAAATATAGAAAGGGACTTCGGCCTGCGAACGCCAGCTAAGCTACCTCGTAAGTCCCTGGACTGAAGTCAGCTCCCACTCAATATGCTACTGCTATGGTCCAAGAGCTGCTTCGGTACCGTGAACTGTACAAAAAGCACAGAAGTGTAGCATCAGCACAACCGACCCCATGTGCTGGTAAGTGCCTGGCCTAACCCCGGCGAAGTAGTGATGAGGCTAGACAGGGCTACCAAATCAATATATGCAGTTCAATATATATACATATACAACAACAGGAAAGAATGCTGAAACTAAGCAGTAAAAAGGGGAGGGAAGCATGCTATGGGGAAGTACAATCCGGATATAAAAATCATCAACTTAAGTGAGGAACAAGGCACAAAAATACTTAACAAAACAGGGAAAAACAATAGTTGCACGGCATCAACCTTTGTGCTTTTACTCTCATCCTCACCCAAAGCAATCAAATAAAATACACGGCATCACCCTTCATGCTTTACCTCACATAACTCTCATTTCATGGCACGGAATGACCCTTCGTGCAATTATAGTCAAATAAGAGCACAGAATGTCCCTTCATGCATAAATAATCAAAACATGGCACGGAATGACCCTTCGTGCAAATATAGTGAAAACATGGCACGAAATGACACTTCGTGCATTATCACTCTTCCTCACCCAAACAGCAATCACAACTAAGCGGGCAAGGGAATAAACAATAATAAGAATATGTCCCAGTAAGGGAAAATACAATTAAATAGCTAAATCCCGGCAAGGGAGCAATAACAACAAGTTTCACATCCCGACAAGGGAGATAATTAATATACTCAACCCATCCCGGCAAGGGATTAATCATATCTCTTTCCATTTCTTTCATTTCTTACTTAATAATATTTTTATCGTTCGAGCCAACGCTACAAAGAATTCAAAATTCACAATTAATCCTCATACTCTTCACATTAGGTAGAAATCAGTAATTTAGCCTGGAAAAGCCCCAAGATATACCAAAAATAAGCGCAAACAAAGACTCACGGTCATCCTAGGCACCGGTGTATAGATACTCGTCACCATGCATATACACCGTACTCGATCATTTAGCAATTAGCAATTAATAACACTCAAATCCTATTCCCTCAAGCCAAAGTTAGATCAAACACTTACCTCGGTCCAAAGAATAGCAATCAACTCTCCAATACCGCCTTTTCTCTACAATCTGACACCCAAACAATGGTATCTAGGCATAATTAATTCAATAATATCAATTAGGGCTCAACAACATAATTCCATAGCCTAGAAATGAGTTTTCGAGCATTCTTCCAAAAATACCAAAATTCAACACCGGGCCCACATGGTCCAAACACGAGGCTCGGGCCAAAACTAAATCACCCATAACCCCACGAGTTCAAATATACAATTTGTTTTAAGATTCGACCCCAAATTGAGGTTGAATCACCCAAAATTTTCAAAACCCTAACTCTACCCAAAATCCTTAATTTCTACTTTGATTTCATGATTTAGGTCTAGGAATTTGATAAATGATGATAGATAAGGAAGAAAACGAGTTAAGATTTACTAACCCAAAAAGTCTTGGTGAAAATGAGCTTCAATGGACGCCTAAGTGCTGTGGAGAAGACAAGGTTTATGAAAAGCGGGGATAAATCCCGTAATGGTTCTGTTTTTATGACTTAAAAATCACTGGGTGAAATTACCCTACGCGTTCGCGACAGTAGGGTCGCGTTCGCGATGAACAGAAGTTGGCAAGCATCGCGTTCGCGGACAAGGGATGCGAACGCGAAGAGAAAATATTGGGTGCCCGAAAAATTGGCCTACGCGAACGCGTTTGGCATCATGTAAACGCGATAAAGGGAGGCCTAAAGCTTCGGGAACGCGAGCCTAAGGCCGCGAACGCGAAGAAGGAATTCCCTGGGCAAAAATTGCAAAAAAATCTGCAACCATTCAAAGTGTAAAAACACCCCGAACCACTTCCAATCCACTCCCGAGCCCTCGGGGCTCCTAACCAATCACACACACTAACTCAATAACATCCTACGAACTTACTCGAGCGATCAAATCGCCAAAACAACATAAAAATCAATGAATCAACCTCAAAATCATCATTTTCATTTCAAACTTCTTAAACTTCTAACTTTAGATAATTAGGTCCGAAACATGTCAAACGACGTCCGATTTCGACCAAACTTCACAAAAAGCGCTTAACACATATTTAAGACCTGTACCAGGCGTCGGAACCAAAATACGAGCCCGATACCATAGTCTTTTAAGCAATTTTCATTTCCATTTTCCTTAATCATTTCAGGAAATAAATTAATAGAAAAATTCTTTTACTCGGGTTCTAGACCTCGGATTTCGACTCCGGGCACATGCCCGAGTCCCATATTTTTCTACGGACCCTCCGGGATGGTCAAATCATAGGTCCGGGTCCGTTTACCAAAAATGTTGACCGAAGTCAACTTTAATCATATTAATATCAAAATTCTTCAAATTTTTTACAGATTTCACATATTTCAATATAAAGGTTTTCCGGCTATGCGCCCGAACTGCGCATACAAATCGAGGCAAGTAAAAGTGAGGTTTTCAAGGCCCCAGAAGCGCAGAAACGAATGAGGAAACAGGTGATGACCCTTTGGGTCGTCACATCGTCCACCTCTAAAACAACCATTCGTCCTCGAACGGACAAAAGAAAGAAGTACCTGAGTCAGGAAATAGATGAGGATAATGACTCCGCATATCGGACTCAGACTCCTAGGTCGATGCCTTTGGAGGCTGACCTCTCCACTGGACACGCAATGAAGGAAAACTCTTCGACCTCAACTGTCGAACCTGCCGGTCTAGAATAGCTACCGGCTCCTCCTCGTAAGACAGATCCTTGTCTAACTAGACAGTACTGAAATCTAACACGTGGGTAGGATCACCGTGATACCTCTAAAGCATAGACACATGAAACACTGGATGCACGGCTGACAAGCTAGGTGGCAAGGCAAGTCAGTAAGCCACCTCTCCCACACGATCAAGAATCTCAAATGGGCCAATGAACCTAGGGCTAAGCTTGCCTTTCTTCCCAAATCTCATCACGCTCTTCATAGGCGATACACGGAGCAATACTCGCTCACCAACCATGAAAGCTACATCTCGAACCTTGCGATCCGTATAACTCTTTTGCCGCGACTGAGCTGAACGAAGCCTGTCCTAAATGATCTTGACCTTATCCAAGGCCTCCTGGACTAAATCTGTACCCAATAACCGAGCCTCTCCTGACTCAAACCATCCCACTGGAGACCAACATCGCCTACCATACAACGCCTTATATGGAGCCATCTGAATGCTGGACTGGTAACTATTATTGTAGGCGAACTCTGCTAAAGGAAAAAACTAGTCCCACGAGCCTCCAAAATCAATGACACAGGCTTGGAGCATATCCTCAAATATCTGAATAGTCCTCTCGGACTAGCCGTCCGTCTGAGGATGGAATGTTGTGGTCAACTGAACCTGGGTGCCTAACTCCTGCTGAACTGCTCTCTAGAAGCGCGAGGTAAACTGCGTACCCCGGTCTGAAATGATAGATGAAGGCACCCCATGAAGGCGAACAATCTCCCGGATGTAGATCTCAGCTAATCTCTCCGATGAATAAGTGGCTGCAACAGGAATAAAATGCACTGACTTAGTCAGCCTATCAACAATGACCCAAATAGCATCAAACTTCTTCCGAGACATCGGAAGTCCAATAACAAAATTCATGGTAATCCTCTCCCACTTCCACTCGGGAAGCTCAATCCTCTGAAACAAACCACCAGGCCTCTAATGCTTATACTTGACCTGCTGACAATTCAAACACCTAGCCACATATGCAGCAATATCTTTCTTCATCCTACGCCACCAATAATGCTACCTCAAGTTCTGGTACATCTTTGCGGCGCCCGGGTGAATAGAATACCGTGAACTATGGGCCTCCGCTAAGACCAACTCTCGAATCCTATCGACATTAGGCACACAAACTCGCCCCTGCAATCTCAAAACACCATCATCATCTAAAGTCACCTTCGTAGCACCTCCACACTGCACCGTATCTCTTAGGACACATAAATGAGGATCATCAAACTGTCGATCATGGATATGCTCCAATAATGAAGAGCGAACGACCGTGCAAGCTAACACTCTGCTGGGCTCAGAAATGTCCAACCTCACAAGCCGATTGGACAAAGCCTGAATATCCAAAGCAAGTGGTCTCTGGCTGACCGGAACACAAGCAAGACTACCCATGCTAGCGGACTTCCTACTCAATGTATCGGCCACCACATTGGCTCTCCCCGGGTGGTACAAAATAGTAACATCATAATCTTTCAACAACTCCAACCACCTCCTCTGCCTCAAATTCAACTCCTTTTGCTTGAACAAGTACTAAAGGCTCTTATGATCAGTGTACACCTCACACATCACACCATATAAGTAATGCCTCCAAATCTTCAAAGCATGAACAATGGCTGCCAACTCTACATCATGGACCGGATAGTTCTTCTCGTGGATTTTCAATTGCCTTGAAGCATAAGCAATGACTCTGCCATCCTGCATCAACACTGCACCAAGCCCAATACGGGAAGCATCATAATAAATTGTATAAGGCCCTAAACTTATGGGCAAGACCAATATCGGTGCCGTAGTCAGAGCTGTCTTGAGCTTCTGAAAGCTCTCTTCATACTCGTCTGACTACTTGAACTGGGCACCCTTCTGCGTCAATCTGGTCATCGAGGCAGCTATAGATGAAAACCCCTCCATAAACCAACGGCAATAACCTTCTAACCCCAAGAAACTCCGAATCTCGGTCACTGAAGCTGGTCGAGGCCAATTCCTGACTACCTCAATCTTCTTCGGGTCCACCTGAATACCCTCTGCTGATACAACATGACCCAGAAATGCAACCGAACTCAACCAAAACTCGCACTTCAAGAACTTAGCGTACAACTGACTATCCTTCATAGTCTGAAGAACAACTCTAAGGTGCTGCTCGTGCTCCTCTTGGCTACGGGAGTACACCAGAATATCATCAATAAAGACTATCAAGAACAAGTCTAGATAAGGCCTGAACACTCGATTCATCAACTCCATAAATGTTACTCCGGCATTAGTCAACCCAAATGATATGACCAAAAACTCATAATGCCCATACCGAGTGCGAAATGATGTCTTAGGGACATCGGACGCCCTAATCCTCAGCTGATGGTAGCCAGATCTCAAGTCTATCTGAGAAAACACCTTCGCACCCTGAAGCTGGTCAAACAAATCATCAATACTCAGCAGTGGATACTTGTTCTTTATCGTCACCTTGTTCAATTGCCGGTAATCAATGCACGTCCTCATCGATCCATGCTTTTTCTTCACAAATAACAATGGCGCACCCCAAGGATAAACATTAGGCCTGATAAAACCCTTCTCTGGCAAATCCTGCAACTGGTCCTTTAACTCCTTCAACTCTGGCGGGGCCATGCGATACGGCATAATAGAAATGGGCTGCGTGCCTTGGGCCAGATCAATACAAAAATCAATATCCCTGTCGGGAAGCATACCCGACAGGTCTGAAGGGAAAACCTCTGGGAACTCCCGAACAATAGGAATAGAGTCAATAGAAGGAACCTCTATGCTAGAATCATGAACATATGCCAAATAAGCTAAACACCCTTTCTCGACCATGCGTCGAGCCTTAACATATGAAATAACACTGCGGGTGGCCTGACCTGGGGTCCCTCTCCACTCCAATCGGGGCAAATCTGGCAAAGCCAAGGTCACGGTCTTGGCGTGACAATCCAAGATAGAATGATACGGGGACAACCAATTCATCCCCAATATAACATCGAAATCCACCATGTCTAGAAGTAATAAATCAACACGGGTCTCAAGACCCTCAAACACTACCACACAGGAATGATGAACTCGGTCGACCACTATAGAATCACCCACTGGTGTAGATACATATACAAGAATACCCAAGGCATCACTAGGCATAGCCAGGTAGGGTGTAAAATAAGACGATACATATGAATACATAGACTCAATGTCAAATAGCTCTGAAGCATCCCTATCACAGACCAGAATAGTACCTGTAATAATAGCATATGAAGACTCAGCCTCTGGACTAGCTGGCAAAGCATAATGCCGGGGCTGGGCCCCACCTCTCTGAACCATATCTCTAGGATGATCGACTACTGGCTGACCTCTACCTCTGCCGGTCCGAGCTCTACCTCTACGATCTCTACATCCACATCTATGATCCCTACCCCCACCTCTATCTGGCTGGGCGGGCTGTGAATCACCTACTTCCTAAATCATAGGGCGAGGAACCTGCTGCTGAGAGCTGCCCGAGGCTCGAGGGCAAAACCTGACAATGTGAACGGGGTCACCACAACCATAACATGACCTCGGCTGTTGTGACTGCTAGCCCCGTCGACCTGAATGTCCTCCCCGGAAGCTCTGAAGTGGGGGTGCACTGATAGGCTGCTGATCTGAATAGTACTGTTGAGAACCACCGCTGCCTGGAGTACCATGAGAAACATGGAGCGCTGACTGAAAAGGCCTCGGTGAATGACCTCTTCCATAAGAATCCCTACCTCCAGACGAGGTACCACTGAACCTACTAGAATGACGAGGCCTCTTATCCGACATCTGACCACCTCCTCGTGCTAGAGCCATCTCGACTCTGCGGGCCGCATTGGCCGCCTCCTAAAAGGAAATATCACTACCAACTCCCATAGCCATCTAGAGACGGATCGGCTGAAACAATCCATCGATAAATCTCCGAACCCTTTCTCGCTCTATGGGGAGTATCATAATAGCATGTCGTGCCAAGTCAATAAACTGAGTCTCATATTGTGTAATTGTCATAGAGCCTTGCTGAAGGCGCTCAAACTGCCTGCGAAGTGCCTCCCGCTGAGTGACTGGAAGAAAAATCTCCAAAAATAACTCCATGAACTGGTCCCATGTCAATGCTGGAGACCCTG
Organism: Nicotiana glauca; assembly: GCA_026770625.1. NCBI lineage: Eukaryota > Viridiplantae > Streptophyta > Magnoliopsida > Solanales > Solanaceae > Nicotiana > Nicotiana glauca. Next base: position 4,972 of record MU743535.1, on the reverse strand, counting down.
CTAGTCTAGATAGGCAATAATCCCTCTACCAAGTCTTGGCAGATCTTGCAAGTCGGAAGGAGACAAAATCGACCCCATTGTTCTCTACTATACCCATGGTCCTAAGGATCTCATGACAGCTGAATAAGAAATCCTGTAGATCCTCTGATGAAGCACCGCTGAAAGTGGTGATGAAGAGCTTGGAGAACCAATCAAGTCTCCACAAGGCATCCGAGGACATAGCCGCTCCATCGCCGGCCTGGGCTGCAATACCTGGCTGAGCTGCCACAACTGGCTGAACTATTGGGACATGAGTCTGGGGAGCTACCTGCACCGGAGTACGTGTAGCAGGAGTCTGAACTTCTCCTCCAACCTGAGAAGTGGCTGGTGCTACTGGTAGCAAACCCGCTCTAGTGACACTCTCCATAAAGCCTGCCAATCTGACTAGAGCATCCTAAAGATCTGGGGTGACCATGATCCCTCTTGGGACCTGAGCTGGGCCCACTAGAGCTACTGGGGTTGGAACCTTCTCATCATAGTCAATATGAGGATCCACCTCTGGGACTGCTGCCCGAGGCTGAGCTTTGCCCCTGCCTCGACCTCTGCCCCTCGCAGGAGCTGTTGCTGGGTGCTGGGGCTGTTGTGCGATAGAAGAGGAAGCATGTGTTCTCGCCATCTGCGAAAGAACAGAGCAGAAAGACAATCAGTATTTGAGAAATAGAATCACACGACAAGAAAGAACAAAAGTGAAACTTTTTCTAACTCCGTAGCCTCTGGGGGATAAATACAGACGTCTCTGTTCCGATCCCTCAGACTCTACCAAGTTTGTCCGTGAGTAGCGAGACCTATGCAACCTAGAGCTCTGATACCAACTTGTCACAACCCAAATTTCCGACCATCGGGAGTCGTGATGGCCTCTACTGTCGAAGCTAGGCAAGCCAAGCTTTAAAACCTTTACAGATAACAACATACCAGTAATAACAAAAATAAACCTTTAAATAAAGCGAAAGTCTTTTGTAACATAAATAACTGGAAACCAACAATGCGGATGTTAAATATTTCACTACCCAAGAACATGAGTAGCTCTCTCATGAACCTCTAAAGAGTGCTACAAACAAGTTCGAATAAAAAAAAATACATAATGTCTGTCTCGGTATAATGAAAACAAATAGAAATATAGAAAGGGACTTCGGCCTGCGAACTCTAGCTAAGCTACCTCATAAGTCCCTGGACTGAAGTCAGCTCCCACTCAATATGCTACTACTGTGGTCCAAAAGCTGCTCTGATACCGTGATCTGTGCAAAAAGCACAGAAGTGTAGCATCAGCACAACCGACTCCATGTGCTGCTAAGTGCCTGTCCTAACCCCGGCAAAGTAGTGACGAGGCTATAAAGGACTACCAAATCAACCTGTGTAGTTCAATATATATACATATACAATAACAGGAAAGAATGCCGAAACTAAGCAGTAAAAAGGGGAGGGAAGCATGATATGGGGAAGTACAATCCAGATATAAAAATCATCAACTTAAGTGAGGAACATGGCACAAAAATACTTAACAAAATAGGGAAAAGCAACAGTTGCATGGCATCAACCTTCGTGCTTTTACTCTCATCCTCACCCAAAGCAATCAAATTATAATGCACGGCATCACCCTTTGTGCTTTACCTTACATAACTCTCATTTCATGGCACGGAATGGCCCTTCGTGCAATTATAGTCAAATAAGAGCACAAAATGTCCCTTCGTGCATATATAATAAAAATATGGCACGGAATGGCCCCTTCGTGCAAATATAGTGAAAATATGGAACGGAATGACCCTTCGTGCATTATCACTCTTCCTCATCCAAACATCAATCACAACCAAGCGGGCAAGGGAATAAACAATAATAAGAATATGTCCCAGCAAGGGAAACACAATTAAACAGCTAAATTCTGGCAAGGGAGCAATAACAACAAGTTTCACATCCCGACAAGGGAGATAATCAATATACTCAACCCATCCCGGGAAGGGATTAATCATATCTCTTTCCATTTCTTTCATTTCTTACTCAATAGTATTTTTATCGTTCGAGCCAACGCTCCAAGGAATTCACAATTCACAATTAATCCTCATACTCTTCACATTAGGTACAAATCATTAATTTAGCCTGGAAGAGCCCCAAGATATACAAAACATAAGCACAAATAAAGACTCACGGTCATGCTAGACACTGGTGTATAGATACTCGTCATCATGCCTATACACTGTACTCGATCATTTTGCAATTAGCAATTAATAACACTCTAATCCTATTCCCTCAAGCCAAAGTTAGATCAAACACTTACCTCGATCCAAAGAATAGCAATCAACTCTCCAATACTGCCTTTCCTCTACAATCCGACTCCGAAACAATGGTATCTAGGCATAATTAATTCAATAATATCAATTAGGGCTCAACAACATAATCCCATAGCCTAGAAATGAGTTTTCTAG
>MU743533.1:128221-157624 GCA_026770625.1 Nicotiana glauca | reverse complement strand
TGTGTCTCCCAAGATGGACCAGGTCCTTCCCTGAGTTCATTTGTCAATCTTCAAAACTTCAACTGAACTTGGGCCAAGAAGTCACTATGCTCAAAATCGACAGCCACACACAATTTGATGTCTGGAACCAAAGCGATTCATTACACCCACGGTGAAACAAATAACATATGCCACGTAACCCGATAGGTCATAACCAATACTCCATTTACCGAGCAACACCCAATTACTCTTTCCGCTCGACTTTTACTATGAATCCCCAATAGAGCTGCACCACATGTGCCCATAACCAACAAATCATAACGTCTCAAAACACTGAAAAGCAACTCATAGCTCTCCTCAGATCACTAACAAGCTCAATAACGATCGAATCAACCTATCCCTCAACAATACAATTCGGGGCTAACCAAGCCAACTCAAGCTAAAATGTATCCACATCGGCCTACCAACGGACTCATTACCAAGAAAGCCTGAAGCTACTCCTTCCTCTACTATAACTCCTGCTGGAGCCATATGATACGGTGCCCGACACCAAATCAATATCGAAATCCACAGCCTCGCCCGGTGACATGCCCGGCCACAAGAAACACATCCGAAAAGTCCCTTAACAACGGAACGGAATCAATGGTAGAAGCCTCCGCACTGACATCCATCGTGAAGGCCCAATTAAGAAAAGCAATCCTTCCCAGCCGTCCGTTGAGTCTTTGAAATATAAACCACTCTGCAAGAACATAATCCAATGTACCTCGCCACTCAACCCGTGGCATTTCCGGCATAGCCCGTAGCGCAATAGTTCAGAATCACCTAACACTAAGACAACCAGTCTGAATTTCAACATCACATCCAAAATCTAACATACCAGCAAATAAAGATCCATTCGAGCCTCCAAATCCCGATTGCCGCTAAACGGTGCCGAATACACAGGATCCACAACCACGACATAGCGTGGACATGAGAACTCCCAGTCTCCAACTCCATATAGCACACGAATCATCATACCTGATCCCATTTTTGCCGTCCGAATGCATACCACACCTTAAATACCCCATCACTCCACGATAGATACTTTAAAATTTCCTGTGCCACCAAGCAAACCCGAATACCACTAGTTGATCCAACAAGAAAATGTCGTAATACTATCGAAGTATCATCAGTTTAATCACATTACCCTTTTTCTGAGACATATACTCTCGTCAATTCGCTTCTAATTAGCAGCACTATTTCCTTGATTATCTGAGGCTCCCCGTTGCTAAGAGTTTTATGAACTTCTTTTTAGAACTGAATTGAAACCTCGTATACGCAAATCTCGATCCTCCACAACATACCGCATATACCATACCATCCAAGGATAGCAGGAAAACTTTTATCTCCCTTCCGAGCTATAGACATCTACGCACTCAACTAGTCAAGAACTTCCATTGATCCCATCTAGAAGAAAAATCATTACATATTCCATGTCTCTCATATTCGTAGAAAATGCACCTCTTCAACCACGGTAGAAATCAACAAGAACTCTCTCAATTCCGTTTGCATAAATTAAACTGCTAGGACGGAATCCTTCTAACTCGACCAAGCTAAGAAAGCCATCAAAACCTAAGAGCATTGCTACAAAGTACTTGTAAGGGCTCATTACCTCGAACACATACGAATAATTAATCATATCCTTACCATACCGATTCGGTCTACTATCAAGCTATTCCATCTATCTAATTTCCCTTCTGATTCATCATCAACTTGATATTCCCCCTTCCTGTAGCACCACAGTTCCTCAACACAGGCTCACTACACGAGACCCAAGCACAAGACCACACTGTCTAAGACCCATAAGGCACTGAATCCTTTCTCAAATATTCCCAGAAACACCACATTCCCAAAATACTTTACTCTGAAGAACTTCCTGTGAATCTAAATACGTTACCTTTACTTTCCAGATACTGATACATAGAATCCCATAATTAACATAAAAATACCACAAGTATTGACCTTTTCTACCAAAAACACAGTCTCTAACCACATACACAACCTTAAGACACCTGATTGTTACATGTAGAATCTAGAACACAATAAAATCATTCTCGAGAGTCAATTACTTCTTATTCAAACTGCAATTCACCTGATCAAACGAACATAACCACCCGTGCCTCATCAGCATTATAACACCACAGGATATGACCTCATCCCAATACAAACAAATATCTTCCTGCTCCATGCACCGAGCATTCTTTACCAACAACAACTTAAGACATCCTGTGATTCTCACGCATCTACGAAGCACCATATAACCTTTGTCAAATTTTTTTTGCTTCACTTGTGCCATCCTCGGCTGAATTTCCGCAACCAGAATTGATTTGCCAGTATGCCTTAAATCGGAACCAACATAGCACATAACCGTACAATTAGCTAATCAATAGCAAACTCCCCAACTTGGCTCGAAGCCATAGATCAAAACACTCCTAACAACTCATAACGCACATACTCCATTGCTTCCTTAATACCATAGTGAGATTAAACTCAATCCTTCATAAGCTTGTGGAAACACATATCATCTAGATTTTTTTTAACTCTTCTGCAAATCTCGCATTCACTCCCACAACAGTTAAGCCCACTCTCTAGGCGATCAATTTAGATGTCAACATATTTTCTTCACTTGTAAATGAGATCTTCTAATAGATAACATAAGGATCACACAACTTTAGAACACTCCGCAGGAGATGACCCACCTGCTTTGCCTCTCACTACCATTTCTGTATACTTTTCACCATCCTAAACTGTATGCAGTCGCTAAGTCTTCCTGAGTCTGAACTCATACCGCAACATAAAATTTTTTTTACTTCACTCTCAACTGGAAACATGAAATAATTCTTCACGCACCCATAACTTGAGCTATACCTCAAATCGCAATGGAATTCAAACACCTAATAGTTCTTCTATCATCCAGTAGGCCTTCCTCATCACCTCCAAGTCACATAGATGCACCTTGCAGCACTAACATACTCACCACGTAACTAACCAGCCGTCACTCCCACTAATATGGGCAATGCCGAACATATAAGTTCTAAACACTTGCTCACACACTCAACACCTCGGTGCTCAAGCCATAGGAAAAGATCCGGCCTCAAATCCTCTAAACTGGCCCAATATAAACTCACAGAGATTACATCTCACCCCTCGATTGGGGAATCACAAGCAATCAAGGCACATTTGATACTGAGCGCTCATGCGCATGTATGAACACATAGAGGGAATTTCAAGAGTTTCTTTTCAAACTAAATCAAGGACACATGATAAGAATTAAAAAATGTGAACTTTTCCTAAAGGTTCTGCAGCCTCTCGAGGATAAGTACAAACATCTCCGTACCGATCCACGAGACTCTACTAAACCCGCTCATAACTCGTGAGACCAAGTAACCTAGGCTCTGATACCAACTTGTCACGACCCCAACCCCGGTCGTGATGGCGCCCAACACACTGCTAGGCAAGCCCGAACAATTCCATAACCTTAACCGTTTATGTAACTCATGAATTGCTTAACATGGATGAATTACTAAATCACAATACTGAATATCTGAAATAAAGTTAAAACATGCAGAAAACCCAAGTAGAAATACTACTTCACAGCCCGAAGAATTCGATGTCACAAGTCTGAGCCTCTAATATACGAGTGTCAACCTACTACATAATATTCTGAAGAAATGCAAAATATAATAAATAGGATAGATGGGAAGATCAGGACTGCGAACGTCATGCAGCTACCTTGATGCTCCCGGATATGATGCTCGATAGAGAAAGTCCCACTCAGCCTCAGTGGGTGAACCTGAATTTGCACACAAGGTGCATGGAGTAAAGTGAGTACTTCCAACTCAGTGAGTAATAAACATAAATAAAGGCTGAGAATAAGAAATCCTGAATAGGCACAAAGTAATTCTATAAATACAACCACTTGAACCCAGTAGTACAAATCAGTAAATCAAGGAAAACAATTATGGAAATACCACAACAGATAAATAAGTAAATGACAATCAAATATGCAATGCAACACATAAACCGGTACTCTCTAGTACTCGTTGCGGCGTGCAGCCCGCTCCATTTATTTATCGTCGACGGCGCTCACTGGGGGTGTGCAGACTCCGGGAGGGGCCCCTTACGGCCCAAGCGCAATATCAAGCCATCTCGTGGCATCCATTAGGCCTTGAGACTCATATCAATATCAATATAATACTGTTGCGGCGCACAGCCCGATCCCATACACAGTCCAGAATCACATAAGCCTCTCGTGCACAATAGCATATAAAATGTTCAGCCCAAACTTCATTTAAAAATATTATTTAAGTTCCAAGTTTTGAGAAAAAGTGGCTGAGTTTGCAAAACAGTATTAAATACTAGGATTGAGTTCAATTATCTGTAAATATGGTAAGAAACCTTTAAAAACAATCCCTGAAGGATTCAAGCAGTTGACACGAAGCCCATTTATGATAATTAATCCATTTTTATAAGGATATCTACTAAGCTTCTATCAACTAGGTAGTGAAATATGTTAACTCTTTCAAAATTCGCGAAGAAGACCAATTAAATATTCTGCCCAGTCTTTCTCGCTTCTGTGGTCCCATTTACGCTTATGCGGGACCGCTTATACAATCGCTCTATCCGCTTCTGCGGACTTCCACTTAAAGCACCCGGCCGCTTCTGCGGCTCCAATTCCGCACCAGGGAACCGCTCCTGCGGTCCAGCCTTCCGCTTCTACGGAAATTGCCTCAAGACCCAGAACCACTTCTGCGGCTTCCACTCCGCTTCCGCAAAACCGCACCTGCGGTCCCAACCGCAGGTGCAAAAATACCAGCAGAAGCCTGCAATTCACCAAGGCTCAAAACTCCCCGATAGCCATCCGAAATCATCCCGAGGCCACAAATAACATAAACATGATCCAACACCTTATTCAAACTTGCTCGAATCATCAAAACACTACAAATAACACCTAAACCATCAAATTACATCAAATTCAAGCCTAAGTTCATCCAAATCTTCTGAAACTCGCATTCGATCAAAAACCTAACAAAAATACCTCTGAATCAACTAAAATTTTGCACACACATCCCAAATCACCTAACGAAGCTACTGTAACTCTCGGAATTTCATTCCGACCCTCGGATCAAAATTCCACCGATCAACCGGAACTCGCCAAAATACTAACTTCGCCAATTCAATCCTAATTCTATACCGGACCTCCAAAATCACTCCCGATCACACTTCTAGGTTACAAATTATCCCCTGAAGCTAACCAAATCATCAGAATCCACATCCGAGCCTCCTAGCATATAAGTCAACGTCCGGTTGATTTTTCCAAAACAAGCCTTCCTTAAAGAGACTAAGTGTCATTTTTCCTTCTAAAACCAATCAAAATCAACTTGTTCACACCCAACACCGATAATGAAGTATAAAGGAGTAGAAAATAGGGAAAATGGGGCAATAACTCACGTGACGATGGGTTGGGTCATCACACTAATGCTACGTGTAACCCCTCTATTAGAGGAAGACTTACTGGGTATTGTCTATATGTGATCCTATAGGCTAACAAACTTAGGACTTCCCTTCCTTTATTTACATATGTGTGCTCAGACTACCTAAACTTCCTTTATTTGCGAATATGTGCTTCGACTGCTTACCTGTTAAATGACTAATTCACATAACTGAGTTCGGCGGGACCCACCATTATGGACCGCCAGGGGTGCCTCACACTTTTCCCTCAAGGTTATTTCAAGCCTTTACCCTAATCTCTGGTAACACAAACTAATTTTATGAGTTAATTGCTCTAGGTGTCCTAACGCACCTTAATCCGTTAGGTGGTGACTCTTTAAATACTCAATTCCCAAAAGGAAAGGAGTTGTTCCCAATAAATGTCGAAACCCGGACTCCGCGAGGAAAAAGGGGGCCCGATAGCATGGCGACTCCGCTGGGGATATTTTAGGCTCTTACCATAACGAACTTGTTTTTGTGAATTAGTCTTAAGCATGCTTTATCATGTGCACCCTTCCCCTTTCCCCTTTTACTTGGATTTAATTGCTTATTTTCAAGCATTTATGATTTTCTTTATTCCCCGAAACTGACTTGCTTCCTTGTTTTCCTTTCGTAACTGTCTTTCAATTATTTAAATACCGCATTTATCATTTTTAGAATGTGAAAATACTGACAACATGCTATTTATTGTTGTATAAATCATGCTCAACATCATATTCCACTCGTGCATAATCAATACTATAGCAACGCTTGATGAGTGTTTGCGCTCTTCCTATATATCACCCTTTAAATTTGAAAAGGCGTATTTGCAGTAAAACTAGTCGATCAGCGGTGTGTTCGACGGTTCTGTGCCTTTCCTCCTCAAGTTGTCCGCTTGAGGGTCCCAGTCTAGACCTGTATAGCAAACTTACTCTGATTAATTGTACATGCATCATGGTCAAACCTAACCGGGTTAATCTGTTGTCCACATAATAACCCTTTAAGACAAGCCTCGTCCAAAAGTCCACTGGGTTTTCCATATTTCCAACGGACGCAACCACGATTGTATGCATTAATTTTGGAGAAATAAGTGCCAATATGCTAATCATTATTGTATAAATGGTCGAATCTGGAGGGGAAAGGGCCTAACCATATTTGTTTTGCAGAAAATGAGGCATGAAGTCCCCAAGTTCGGCATGGTCCGTAACATACCATCATTATTGCTAGATTGGTGAGAGGATCTTTCGATTGCCAAAATACTGAAGGGAGTGAAAGAGGACATTTATCAAGAGCATACCTACTGCTGAACCTGCGAACTGGGGAATTTGATCGACAAGAGCATTGGAAGGTCCTTCTGGGACCAAGTAGATCAGGATTATTTGCTTTTTCAAATGTAATAAGGCCAAGTGCTATTAGTGACTTATCTTATTTAGTGTCGTTTTAGATTCATCTATGTTTTACATTAATGAAATGAGGCAATAATTGTCACTAGAATTTCTCCAAATCTATTTGTCGCTAGGCCTACCTCGGGCGGAACGAGGCTCCCAAATTAGGACATGAATTTACATTCCTGCAATATGAGTTTAAATACCGCAAACTTTTCAGAACCCTTACTAACTTGTTTACCTTTTGTTTTCTTTATTCTTTATTCCCATTCCCTAAGGTTGGTTCGCACATACTGGCATCATCAACATATCACACCACATCTAGAGGCCCTCCACCCCTCCTTCTCCAAGTAATACAAAGAATAGAGGGAAAGCTAAAATGGATGACTTAAGTGGTATTCGAAAGGAAAATTTGAAGAATGCAGAAACTTCAGATGGTCGGAGCACTCCGATACCAAATGCTTTGGTTTTACGGTTGGAACAAAGGATATTGGAGTTACAGGGAGAATTTGAGCAGGTCCGCAACTTAGCAAACCTATCCGTCACCCTGAATGTCCCCGATGTCAACCAAAAAAATACCAAAAACCAAGCACCTCCCCAAAACACACCAAACAAGCATCTATAAAACCCTCCCGCACCGCATCAATGTGCAACTCCACCTTAAAATATCAATTTTTTACCGATACCAACACCATCATCAAACAATCCAATACCCACCAATCGCTATGTATCACACTCTTCAGAACACACCACAACCTATTCCCGATCCTCAAAACTCAACCAACGATCACCACTACACCCAGTTCCTGGAACTCACCAAAACAACCCTATATATGTGAAAACCGTACCTCACTCTACTCAACCAATCTCCTATACACCAGAATCTGCTGAGAAGGACATACTCATCAAGAACATGGCTGAGGAACTCAAGAAATTAACAAGTCGAGTTCAGGGTGTCGAAGAAGGCAAAGGGATAAATGGTTTGAACTATGAAGACTTATGCATACAATCGGACGTAAAACTACCGGAGGGTTACAAACCTCCCAAGTTCAGATGTTTGACGGAACAGGTGATCCCAAGGTTCATTTGAGAACTTACTGCGACAAGCTCGTGGGGGTCGAAAAAGATGAAAGGATCCGAATGAAGCTCTTTATGAGAAGTCTTACTGGAGATGCCTTGTCCTGGTACATAAGTCAGAACCCTAAGAAGTGGGACAATTGGGTGAGTATGGCATAAGAATTTATGGACTGGTTCAGGTTCACCATGGAGAATGCATCGGATGTCTTCTACATCCAATATTTAAAGAAGAAGCCAACTGAGACCTTCCGTGAGCATGCTACCCGGTGGAGGTCAGAAGCAGCCAAGATTAGACCAGCTCTAGAAGAAGAACAAATGAACAAGTTCTTTGTCAGGGCACATGACCCACAATATTATGAAAGATTAATAGTCATTGAGAATCACAAATTCTCCAATATCATCAAACTCGGAGAAAGGATTGAAGAAGGTATCAAAAGCGAAATGGTGATAAATTTTGAGGCATTACAGGCCACGGACAAAGCATTGCAATCAGGTGGCATATCAAAGAAGAGAGACATGGGGGCAGTAATGGTAGCTCAAGGCCTAAAATCTCCACTCACATACCAAACACCTCCATCCATATACCAAACACCTCCACTCACATACCTACCCTCATCTCCCAGATATTCCTAACCAGCCACTGCCTATCACACATATAACTCTCAACCATCTCATTTTCATTCACCTCCGACTCGCCAAAACTACCCAAGACCCCGACCTAACTTTAATCGCAAACCACCTAGATAATACACTGCTGTTGCTGAACCCATCGACCAGCTGTATGAAAGGTTGAAGGCCTCTGGTTACGTCACTCCTATTCTCGCTGTGGCAGTGGAGAAACCTTCTCAATGGGTCAATCCAAACAAAACCTGTGCATATCACTCCGGTATGAAGGGGCACACCTTCGATAAGTGCCGAACATTGAAAGACAAAATCCAGACACTAATTGACAATAAGGTCATACATGCAAAAGAAGCTGCACCCAACGTCCGCAACAATCCTCTCCTGAAACATAGGGACGGTGGAATACATGTGATAGAGATAGATGAAGAATGTGATCCTGAGGGGTCAATTGGGCTTATTTGAGAAGGCGATGACTTTAAACCTGTAGTCACACTCACTCCTATTGTAGTACAGACGCAGTCGCCAGTCTAGGTTGAGGTAGCCGCATCGGATCCATTTGAGGTAGAGGTAGCTCCACCTGCAGCCACACCTATTCCATTTGAAGTATAAGTGACCACACCTTTCACAATGATATATCAACCACATCTCCTTTCAATTCAAAAGCAATACCTTGGGATTACGTTGCCGAAGCTAGGCGAAAGGGCAAGGCAAAGATGGAAGAATCTGATGCTGCACAAGGAATGACCAGGACCGGAAGGGTCTATACACCTGAACACTTGGCAGGATCAAGTAAAGAGGCCACTACCAAGCAACATGTCGTTGAAACATGGCCGGATGATCTTTGGAGGAAAGCACATGCGAGGGAATATTGATCATTTGAACAAAATCCCCGCTCAGATATCCATCCTATCACTGTTGCAAAATTCAGAGGCGCACAAGAATGCTTTGATGAAGGTATTAAACGAAGCTTACTATAATAATCTGATTTTTTTTAACTTATTAATTGTCAGAGTAGAAACTTAATATCTATTATAGCTATTGGAACAAATATAAGTTAGTGGGAGAGAAATTATTAAAATAAATGTAATATAATATAGTAATAAATTTGCTAGTTGGCCAGTTTACATTACATGTGGCAGTGGGATACTCATGGGCTTTAGTTAATAAGAGTAACACTAGAACAAAAAGGGAATTTAGCGGCAATACAAAACAGCTTTAGCGGCAATAATAATAGCTGCTATATCATTTACTGATAATTAGTGTTTTGCCGCTGAAGCCGGGGTCGGCAAAGCCTTTACCGACTTTTCTCACAAAAGCTGGTAAAGGGCATGGCTTGTCGCCGCTAAAAGTTATTATCTTTAACGGCAATTGTTTGCGGAAATTATAATGGCTACTAAATCCAATCTAAAATGGCTAATTATACTTCTTTAGCATCCACTTTTATAGCCGCTAAATTCAAAATAATTACTGCTAAAAGTTCGCATCTTTAACGATAATTATTTTGTGGCAATTAATATGGCCACAGTATCCCTTATGAAAATATTTTAGTTTTTCCTTTTAGCATCCATTATAATGGCTAATATGTTTAACTAAATTACCGCTAAAAGTCATTATCTTTAAAGGCAATTATTTTACATCAATATAACAGCTGCAATATACCTTATGAAAACATCTTAATTTGCCCTTTTATGATCCATTTTTATAGTTGGCATATCCAACTAAATTAGCGCTAAAAGTCAGAAACGGTAACAGTAATAGTTTAGACACCATTAATGATAGTTACTACATTCGTTCAGAATATGATCCAAATAATAAAATATATTAAATAAAAAAATAATATATCTCATTAAATCTTAATAAACAAAGAAAGTACTAATAAAAAATTAATACTTAAAACATAAACTTATATTGTTTGTACTAAATAGTTAATGTCAGTATCTAACTAATCCAGACGAATGATGGTCTTCAAATGATCTCCTCAAACTTTTCATCATTTTGAAATCTTCCACCCGCTAAATTATTGAACATCAGACTGTATGACCTGAAATTATAAAATAACTATATCAAAAGATAAAATATAATATGAAAAAATATCTTGCAGATTTCGTCACTGTTAGATTCTTTTTCATCCAACTCCGTCACCTAACATCTATAAGCAAAAACAACTAGATGGATTAATAGACGAACAAAATGCATGTGCAAACAATTACGCTTTTGCCATTTGTAGCTGGGAGAAGGATATGCCCGTGTAAGATATGATTGTAATTTACTTAAGTTGATCCTTGTGCATTTTTTGAAATCTATATATGCAGTGCTATTCGTCTTTTCTCTCAATGACGTGTTGCTCAACTATCAGTATGTATCTCACAAGGTGAGTGATATTGATTTATGCAGCAAATTATGATGGTGAAATAATTTACTATTGTTTGTTGGCATTGCTTGAAAACTCTAGGTAAAAAGGAACTGGAAATGCCTAAATAATAAGTGAAGGTGCATTTCTGTTTTGTAATTTATTGTTAAAGAAAGAACTGGAAATGCATTTATAGTTTGAAAAGATGCAGTAATCTCACGTTAGGAATTTGAAGCACAACCATCAACAACCAAACTTCAATCCCAAACAAGTTGAGATCGGCATTTTTATTAATATATTGACTAGACATTGGCAATACAGAGGACCATTCATTTAGGATATCTAAAGTAGTGCGCTTATCTTCCATATACTAATCAATTCTTTTACTTTATAGGCAATATGTGTTGCATACTTGGTAATTATGTTGGATAAAGGACATGTAAAGTGGGTGGGAAATCCAGCTGAGTTTTCTTGTCCTTCTGATGTAGCATTCTCACCAATCGATAAACTTTAGAACTTTTTCTGAAGTTCAGCGGCAGGTTAAAAGATCAAATATTTCTAGTGAGATCCAACACAAAGTTTCAGAAAGTGATTTATATGTAGTCATGGTGGAAATAAAGAGACTGATGAATCAGAGGCTCAAAAAGAAGGAAAAGTCGAATGACGAGTGCTATATACATCAAAGGAGTTGCAGTTATGAAATATAAATGGTGAGCTTTAAATGTCATATTGTGCTGGTCAAATATCATTTTTCAAATTGATGATCATAAATGGGTAAAGGGTCGCTAGTGTTTGTTATGATGTTTATGGAGAGATATTGCTATAGAGTGTAGATAACCTTTTGCAGAAGGATTACTAGATAATATTATTTAAGCAAAGTATAATCTCTAAGCATCACTGGCCCTCAAGACTACTATTGAGACACTAGCAAACTAGATAGAGTAAGAATTCAACTTATGGAGATGCACTGATAATGTAGGAAACCAACTACTCTTTATTAGATCTTTTGGATTATCATTCTAGTGCTTTCTTCATCTGACCTCATTCTATTATGAAAAAGGTGAATTTGATTCAAGCATGCAACTATGAATTGATTTAAGGACACAAATGATGTCCATTTAACTGAATAAATAAATTATATTACACATATAATCACTATAAAAAAATATTATTTTTAAAATAATTCACTACTATCACAACCTTACGACATCAACGACTGTGAGAAAAGAAAATATATAAAAGCAAGACGCATCCAAGGTAAGCCCAAATACAATAAAAAATTAATAACAATTGAGGATAAAGATGAGTGGTACCATGAAAAGGTTGAGCATTATCAACAACACTAGGCATCCTTGATGTTTGTGGTACTCGTTCATGTCCACTATTGGCGTTAGGGATCTAAAAAATATTAATTTGTTAGATAACAATACTTTTATATGATTATTAAAAATATATAAAGCTTATGAAATGGAGTTACATGTTTACCTGAATAATAGTTATATCGAGTGGAATAAAAAGAAACAAACTTTGCATCGGCATACAGTCGGCAAAGTAAGATGCATTGCTCCTGTAGATACATTATTATTGGCAGAGTTTCTTTAAAGATTTTCTTACTTTTTTATTAACAAGTGCAAGGGCTGGGCGTGATCACTAGCGATTAAATTGTCAGAAGCGCAATCTAATGCTAATGAACTCCTATGCAAAGAAGCAGTAATTCAGAAATCCACTTCATCTCGTAATTATAATGATGACAGGACACAACGGGCCATGGATGTGAGCCCTCAACCTGTCACCCCTACCCAACTACAGCCCCTTCTAAAAGTATATTCAACACAAACAAAAACACCCTTCCTAAAGTTTCTTCCAACTTTAACAAGACTGCCAATTCAAAGACTCACATGCCACACCTTACTTTCCAACTTTGACAAGCCTAAAGAGTACCTATACAATTCACACTTCCAAGGATCACAACAAAACTAGGCCAGCCTGCCGTCCTCTTCACTAAGAAAGATTATATGGCTAAGATAGCAGCTAGATGCAAGTTTACTGTTGTTGGAAAATAAAGTACCAAAGTGAAACTACGATTTTCTTGTAAATTTTTCATGATAAAGCAACACACTGCAAAAAACTAAATAAGATATGTTAAATTTTATTCTAGATATGAAAGAGCATTTCTGATTGAACATCTTGCTGTTTACCCTTTTGCGCTTAACTTACTTTTTTTCCAGGAAACTTGTACCTAAAATGCCTTTTGTTGTTTGATTCTTTTCATCAAAGTACCATAAATTACTGGTTTCCTATAGAAAACAAACTGTACTAAAATATAGTTTTTTAAAATTTTTAAATTACACTTGTGACATAATTTTATGGAAAGGTGAAGGACTAAAGCAAATATGTTATGTTAGAGGGAAATCAAAGTTCTCAGATCATAGATCAAAGTGAAAAAGAATATTTCACTGCTATTTAGTGTAAAAGACAGAAATGTTTCAACAAATACAGCAACAAAGGAAGAAGAAAAGGATTTTTTGTTTCATTGGAAGGCCACAAAGTTTGTATCCAGCACTATAAGATTTCTTAGTCATATCAATAAGATATTAAAAATCTCAAGAAAATCTTTATCACAATGCTGACTCAAAATATATGAATACACATTCATATCTTTTCGACAGTCCATACTTTAGCAACAATGGCTAGACGACTAAGAAAGGCATAAAATATACACAAAATATGACAAATTGTATGATGTAGCTAAACAGAGTTATTTCACTTGTAACATCACAAGATAACTCAAAAGACATGATTACAACTGAATATCAATTGTTTTTTCACTTGTAACATCACAAGATACAACCTAAACAGAGTTGTAATCCCTTATAGAGGTAGAATATTTAAACAAGTTCCGAAGCATATAAAGATATAGTACCATTTACTACCAACAATAATTACCTTATGTTGATTCAACTGCTTCTTTAATATAGAAAATGAAAGCTATCATTTAATATTATACATAATCAGATTGCAATACTACATAAGCATTACCTGAATCATCATCATGTTGAATCTTAGTGCCACCATTAGAACTATTCAACTTATTAGATTGACCATCATGTGCATGGGCGTCAGAGTAGTTCTAACTATCTATCAACTACTCAATATATGGCTGGGCTCTAGAGTAGTTTTGACCATCCATCAAGGGCTCAATATAAGGTCTCACATCTTCGTCATCATCTTGTTCAATTACCAATCGGTTGCGACCTCTAATTTTCATAGTTCCTTTTCCAAAATAAAGAAATTATCTAGAGTATTAAGTTATACTAGTACCAAGCTAACTCCAACCAATCAGTAAGTCACATGCAAAATAGGAGGAAGCATCGTCGTCATCTCAAGCGATGAAAAACAAATGAATAGCAATTCGTGAACGCGTACAATGCCTTGCAACAAATACAGTTCAAGAGATCCCGGCTTATTCGAACTCTTCTCTCAAGTTATTTTCAAAGAAAACACCATTAATGCCATTTGGTTAAGAAAAAATTTCCACTATTTTTATTTTCACTCGTTTTTTAATCAAAATTCAATGTTCCAGCAGTGAAACCTCAAACCAAAAAAAGAAAGTAAACCATATCCAAAGCACAAAGCTAAATAAAATAGAACTTGTTTTACTCCTTGTTTACTTGTATGTATGAAAGAAATCCTAATATATTACAAAACAGTTTGTAACATCTGCCTGCAAAGGAAAACACTGCCCCTTTATATCACATAAATTAAATCAATCGACTATCAATTAACAGCAGCCATTAATGACAAACGACTTAGCAAACACCAAACAAGCAATACTTTTATAAATCCAAAGCGCGATAGTTGGATATAAAAAATTATAAATTGGTACCTGGTAGGCAGAATTTTTTGCCGATAGTTCGATATTAAAAATCACAATTCCGAAGAAGAAGATTCTGCAAGAATCTTAAAACTACATAAAAAGAGAAGTTGGAGATGGACGAGAGGGAGAGAATTTTCCTGGAATAATCAAGAGTTTTGGACCCATCCAACGACGTGAAGATGATTGCAACCCTAAAAACTTTGCACTACACATATTCCGGCCCATAATTTCATTCCTATGTATTTCAAATTTTCAAACTTAATTGAATTAAAGACCTGCAACTTTATTTTTTGAAGTTAGCTGAGATAAATAAAGAACAGCTCATGGATTGCAAAAATTACTTCATCGTAATGCTATCATATACCTTAATAATGTACAACTACTTTTTGGTTAATAATCTATTTGGTTGGAATTGATCTTTAGCGAATATCTTTTTTTGATTATGCTAAGGGAATTAATGTCAGTCCTCTGCTCCTATAGTATGAGGACAAGCCAACCTCCTAGTTTTATTTTGCTCAGTTCATATCTTAACCGAGATTTCTTTTATTAATATGAGAATCTACAGACTTTAATAAATAATAGTGCTTCAATCTTGCTTTATCATGTAGTTCTGCTATTTATTTTCTTCTTTTGCTTTTTTGTGGGGGACTTATTAAAGGAAAGTTTCAACCTCGCATAAGCAGCTTTCTTTCTTCAGGTAGTGAAGTCACTCTGATGCATTCAAGAGTTAACTTTTCCACCTGCTGTAAATTAATTGAGCAGTATATGAGAATCTATCGTGGAGTACTGCTATTGTAAATCAATTGAGTGACATATTGTTAATCTATTGCAAGCAACCTGCTGGGTAAGAAGAGATGTTATCTTGGGAAGAAGATAAATTACCTGAGAAGAAGATGGCCGGAGACTGTGGAAGACCGGAGATTTTTTAAGGTAGCAATTTTCTTCACACAGGTTAGGTTTTTCTAATGGCAACGACAGAATCCTATTGTTTTCTATTACCTTTCTATTAAAAGGAATATGTTTTCCTATTGTTTTCTAATTGGAGGGAATTAGTAATTCTTGTCTAAAAAAATTAGAGGGAAAGTTATTTTTCTTTTCGTGCGGAGGGAAAGTTAAAATACAAAAAAATTTAATTTCAATTAGTGATTTTTAGTGAGATCTTTTTTTTATTGTCGTTAAAAAGATATCTTTTACTGGCTAATGATCATATGCCGCTAATATTTCAGATTAAAGAATCTATTAGCGACAATTGCCTTATTGCCGCTAAATATTTTCCGCAAAAGGCCTTTTTTATAGTAGTGTAAGGTACATGGCCCTGCCATCACAATTGCTACCCACCTTTTAGTAGAGCATTAGGGCATTAGAATATTAAAATTTAATATTAACAAGTAAAGAGGCTCTGGAATACGAAGGCGGCGTACATAAGAGACCTACAGACAACGAATTGTCTTCATTAACAATCACGGTTAGGAGCTCTAACTTTTGAGCAAAGGAATAGATGTACTTGTGAAAGCTCCAGGTATTAGTATATTTTGTGTGCTTTTTAGTTGGTGTTTGTGATAATATTAGCGTGTAATATAAATGTTAATACTTAAGCAATAGTGGAAGGCATCATGAATTAATTATGAAAACAATTTGCTACTGTTAATTGAGGGAATTAAAAGTACGTATTATGTGGAAAACCATTGTAGATNACCCACCTTTTAGTAGAGCATTAAGGCACTAGAATATTAATATTTAATCCTAACAAGTAAAGAGGATCTGGAATACGAAGGCGGCGTACATAAGAGACCTGCAGACAACGAATTGTCTTCGTTGACAATCACGATTAGGAGCTCTAACTTTTGAGCAAAGGAATAGGTGTACTTGTGAAAGCTCCAGGTATTAGTATATTTGTGCTTTTTAGTTGGTGTTTGTGATAATATTAGCGTGTAATATAAATGTTAATACTTAAGCAATAGTGGAAGGCATCATGAATTAATTATGAAAACAATTTGCTACCGTTAATTAAGGGAATTAAAAGTACGTATTATGTGGAAAACCATTGTAGATGCACTTTCAGTTTTACTTCTTTCTAGTAGGAGATAATGAATTATTTATAATTAGACAATAACGAGTGGATACATGTTTATGAAAACAATGATTCAATATAGTTTTTAATTACGTATATTCCAGTGGCTACTTTCCATGTGAGTTAGTAAACCAAGTTTTCAAGGTTTCGAAACTGTTGGGTCTATAAGCCACAATATCATTTTATTCTATTTCATACTCTATGATTATTTTTCGGGCCTACCTTTAAAATTTTAATATTTAATAGGTAGAAACGTAAGAGTTTAAAAGTTAGGGATATTGAGAGTTGATCCCGACTACCATCATTGATATTGGTAAATAATATCTTGGATAGATTGAGGTCATTGGGGGCCGTTTGGTTAGTGTTCTAGACGTTGCAAAGTTGGGGAGCATTCCGTTAGTAAGGTAAGTGATACTTTAAGCTTTGATACTTGCTTTTCTAAAACCCGTTTTGAAAGCGTGTTTTCTCTGCCTGATCCATGTGTTGGGACAGGCGTGCGCTTGATAGAGTTGGTGGTGTTAGACTAGCCGCAAATATATTATTTTATGGAAAAAATATTATTTTATAAGTTATTTGATAGTGTGATACGGCTGTGCGCCATGATGTTGAGTTTGATACGGCTGTGCTCTATGATATTGAGTTTGATACGGCTGTGCACCATGATGTTGAGTTTGATACGGCTGTGCTCCATGATATTGAGTTTGATATGGCTGTGCGCCCATGATGTTGAGCTTGATACAGCTGTGCGCCATGATGTTGAGTTTGATACGGCTGTGCGCCATGATGTTGAGTTTGATACGGCTGTGCGCCATGATATTGAGTTTGATACGGCTGTGTGCCATGATGTTGGGACATTGTGTATGCCTTTGTATATCACCCAAGCATTGTGTATGCTTCTTGATATATTTGGGGCATTGTGTATGCTTCAGTGAGCATTGTGTATGCTCTGTTACATATTTGAAGTATTGTGGTGGCGTTGTGGACTCGTAGGTGTGTTGGTAAATTTTTTTCACTACAATTGATAAGTCCTTAGTGAGTATTCTTGTTGGTTAACTCTGTTGACACACATATATTGAGTTATTGTATAATTATCATATTTACTATATCATTTGTGTTGTGGTGTGTTTGTATTTTCTAATACTTGTTCCAGAGGTATTTAAAGTAGCGGGTCGAGGATCTTATTGGGTTATATGTACGTATAACTCACTCCTTACCTACATCTCTATGCAGATACCGTTGCGGGAGATAGAGCTAGAGGCTGACGAGTTTATTCGAGTGGATCCTATTGCTGAGGTGGTTCGTGGAGGCTTTCGATTAAGACTTACCTAGTTCGTGTTAGTTATTTCCTTTTTCTTTGGGGTTTGCATACCCGTCAATAAAACTCATATTACTCTATTAAATGCCCCATAGTCTTAGTGTAGGATTTGTGCTAGAGTTTTATTATTTGAGTGACTGTTGGCTTTTCTATCAATTGACTAAGGTATTAGGCGATAATCATTTCCTCTTTAATTGTTAATAATACTATTAGGCCTCCATCTTTTTCTCTTAGTGTTTGTGTAAAATGGTTAAACGTTAGAGAAAGGGGTTCGCCTGGCAGGTGGTGTTAGCTGGGTGCTAGTCACGTCTAGGGGGTAGTTTGGGATGCGACACTTATGTACCCAACAATATCACATATGGAGAGATGGCCAACATGGTAGGGCAGGTGTTGGAAAGTCATAAGATAACGTTTCACGAGGATGAACTACCGCCTGAAGGGTTGAATCACAGCCGAGCATTGGATATCACGGTATAATTTGAAGATAAATTCATTTACAGAGTCCTGATTGATGGAGGTTCAAGCCTCAATATTTGTCCGTTAGATACTCTAAAAATATTAGGCAAAGGTTTCCATGAAATACGAGCAGGAAGCATGAACTCGAAAGCCTTTGATGGGTCGCAAAGGGCCACGATTGGGGAGATTAATCTTTGTCTACAGATGGGGCCAACTTGGTTCGATGTTGAATTCCAAGTGCTTGACATATCAGCTTCATACAATCTTCTGTTGGTCCGGCCTTGGATACATGCCGCTAGGGCTGTGGCTTCCACACTACACCAGGCCATGAAGTTCGAATGGAACCATTAGGAGGTGATCATTCACGAAGAGGGGAGTAACCCCATTTACACCAGTCAAATTATCCTGGTTATCGGGAACAGAAGAATGCTGGGAGGGGAAACTTATCATCACATCAAACATATCAATGCCGTTAAGAAAGATAAATGGTGGAGTAATAAAATAAAAAGCATAGTAGCATGGTCTGGGTATGAAACCGACAAGGGGATTGGGAAGAATCTCCAGGGCATTACCAAACCAATATAGCTGAAACATCATGGTACTATCTTCGGCCTCGAATACCAGTATACATGGCAGAAGTATGATGATTGTTCCATGGGGTGGACCTTATTACCCTCTTGAGCAACCAGTGCCGCATTTGGGTCAGAGTTTTCACCAGACTGATACAATATGGGGAATTGCAGAAGAAGAAACGTTAGCAGGGCTGAGAAATATGTTCCTAGAGGATGAGGATATAGATTGCAGTGCAATAATTAAGGAGTAGGAGGAGGAAAACATCACCATTCAGACTGTGGATAAGGGAGCTGTTCTCAAGAACTGGACTGCCACACCATCCCGGGCCTACCGAGTCCTTGGGTAGCTTAGCAATCAGCCTAATTTTATTTCTATAGCCATGCTAGGCATCTAAGATACACTAATTTTGTTTTAAAGACTCGCTTGTTTCAAACTAATTGCTCGATTCATCGAGCCATATTTTTTGGATGTTTTCAATTTTAATCAATGAATTGCTATTTATTATTCATTATTATCTTCCACACTTTTCTTTCTAGAGCGTTATTATTACTTTTCTTGATGAACCAGTGACTGTGACATGTAATGAGACAACACAATATAAGGATAGTGACTCGGAGGAAGAAAATGAAATACCTGAGGAGGTTGTCAGAGAGGTTGAGAACTTTAAGAATAAGAACCGTCAAGGAGACTCGCATAAGCATTCACTTATCACCGCCAGAAAAAGAGGAGTACGTTTGCTTCTTGAAGGAATATGAGGATATATTTGCATGCTCATATGATGACATGACCAGTTTGAGCACATCCATAGTCGCTCCCAAGTTGCCCACCAAGCCAATGTGTCCTCCAGTAAAGCAGAAACTTAGAAAATTCAAACCAGATATGAGCCTGAAAATTAAGGAGGAATTTACTAAGCAGATCAAAGCCAAAGTTCTCAGAATGGTTGAGTACCCAACCTTGTTAGCCAACATTATACCAGTCTCGAAGAAAGATGGGAAAGCCAGAGTATGTGTCGACTATCGAGATACAAATAGAGCAAGTCCCAAGGATGACTTCCCACTGCCAAATATGCACATCCTGATCGATAATTGTGGCAAACATGAGCTCCAATCCTTTGTAGATTGCTTCGCGGGTTATCACCAGATCTGGATGGATAAAGAAAATGCAGAGAAAATATCTTTTATTACACCATGGGGGGTGTATTGCTACAAGATGATGCCATTTGTTCTAAAGACGCTGGGGCTACTTACATGAGAGCCTTGACAACCATCTTCCATGATATGATACACAAAGAAATAGAGGTGTATGTTGATGACGTCATTATCAAATCCAAGAGGGTCGCAGATCATATAGCAGACTTAAGAAAGTTTTTTGAAAGGTTAAGGTGGTACAACTTAAAGTTGAACCCCGCAAAATGTGCATTCCAGGTTCCAGCAGGAAAATTATTAGCATTCATTGTCAGTCGTCGGGGAGTCGAGTTGGACCCTTCCAAAGTTAAGACTATTCAAGAGTTACCGCCACCAAGAAGCAAGAAGGATGTGATGAGCTTCATAGGACGTCTCAACTATATCAATCGCTTCATAGTGCAGTCCATAGTCATATGTGAACGCATATTCAAGATGCTGAGGAAAGATGCTGAAATATTGGACCGAAGATTGTCAAAGGGCTTTCGACAAAATCAAGGAGTACCTGTCCACACCACCAGTCCTAGTCCCTCCTAAACCTGGGAGGCCTTTGCTACTCTATCTATCTATATTATATGAGATTTCGGAAGTGTTTTGGGATAAAATGATGAGACAGGGAGAAAGGATCAAGCCATATACTACTTGAGTAAGAAATTCACACCTTACGAAGCATAATATTCTCTATTGGAATGCACTTCCTGTGCTTTGACTTGGACGGCTTAGAAATTGAGGCATTACTTTTGTGCCTATACCACGTATCTCATATCCAGGATGGACCCCGTAAAGTACATCTTTCAGAAGCCCATGCGGATAGGAAAATTAGCCAAATGGCAAATACTGTTAAGTGAGTTCGATATCGTCTATGTAACTCAGAAGGCGGTTAAAGGACAAAAATTGGCGGACCATCTTACTGAAAATCCTATGGGAGGAGAATACGAATCCTTGAAAACTTATTTTCCCGATGAAGAAGTGTCGTTTGTGAGAGAGGACATTACTGAAGCATACGGCGGTTGGAGGATGTTCTTTGATGGAGCTGCAAATTTTAAAGGAGTGGGCATTGGATCGCTTTTGGTATCGGAAACAGGTCAACACTAACCTATATCCGTGAAGCTTAGGTTTCCATTGACCAACAACATGGCAGAATATGAGGCTTGCATTATGGGGCTCAATCTGGCCGTCGATATGAATATATAGGAGTTACTGGTAATCGGTGATTTAGATCTTCTTGTGCACTAGGTACAAGGAGAATGGGCCACCAAGAATTCCAAGATATTGCCATATCTGCACAATGTACAGGAATTGGGAAAGAGATTCACGAAGATAGAGTTTATGCATGTTCCCAGAATTCAGAACGAGTTTGTCGATGCATTGGCCACTTTGTCATCCATGATACAACATTCAGATAAGAATTTCATTGATCCCATCCCAGTGAGAATTCATAATCAACCAGCTTACTACGCTCATGTTAAGGGGGAGACGGATGGAAGACCTTGGTTCCACGACATCAGAGAATATTTGGCAAAGGGAGAATACCCGAAGCATGCGAACCATACTCAGAAACGCACACTTCGGAGGTTGTCCAATCATTTCTTCCACTATGGAGGAAACTTGTACAGAAGAACTCCTGATTTGGGATTGCTAAGGTGTGTCGACGCAAAAGAGGCTTCTAAGCTACTTGAGGAGACACATGCTGGGACCTGTGGCCCATATATGAATGGTTTTGTCTTGGCTAAGAAGATACTTACGACCGGTTATTTTTGGATGACCATAGATACAGATTGTGTCCAATATGTACGTAAATGCTACCAATGTCAAGTACATGCCGATATGATAAAAGTGCAGCAAATGAGCTCAATGCAACAAGCTCACCTTGGCCATTCGCCGCCTGGGGAATAGATGTCATCGGTCCGATTGAGCCCACTGCTTCAAACAGGCACAGGTTTATTCTAGTGTCCATTGACTACTTCACAAAATGGGTAGAGGCGGCATCCTACAAGGTAGAAACTAAGAAAGTCGTGGCAGATTTTGTCTGTGACCAGATTGTTTGCCAGTTTGGAGTTCCACAATCTATTGTCATTGATAATGCCTCCAATCTTAACAGTGATCTGACGAAGGCCATGTGCGAGACTTTCAAAATCAAGCACAAGAACTCCACAACATATAGACCTCAGATGAATGGAGCCGTAGAAGCCGATAATAAGAATATCAAGAAGATACTAAGGAAGATGGTAGAAAACCACAAACAATGGCATGAGAAGTTACCCTTTGCCCTGTTGGGATATTACACTACAGTCTGCACATCAACTGGGGCAACTCCCTACTTACTGGTTTATGGTATCGAAGTTGTCATCCCAACCAAGGTAGAGATTCCTTCTTTAAGGATCATACACGAAGCTGAACTAAGCGATGCAGCATGGATAAGGAATCGCTATGAGCAATTGGCCCTTATAGATGGAAAACGAATGAAAGCAGTATGTCACAGTCACCTTTATCAGAACAGAATGTCCAGAGCTTTCAACAAAAAGGTCAAACCAAGATAGTTTACACCAGGACAGCTGGTGCTGAAGAAGATATTCCCACATCAAGATGAAACCAAAGGAAAATTCTCTCCCAACTAGCAAGGTCCCTACATGGTTCACAGGGTGCTAATAGGAGGAACACTCATACTTGCAGAAATGAACGGAGAAGTCTGGACAAAACAAATCAATTCAGACGCAGTCAAAAGATACTATGTGTGAGCACGTGATTTTTGCCCCACACGAACTACTCCCAAAGAAATCAAAACAAAAATTGTCTGTTTTTATTGTGTGCATTTTTGTGGTATTTTATGTCATTATTTGCCTGTGTCCGTGCATGTTTATATGTTTAAATAAATGAAAAAATACAAAAAAAAATAGGTTGCCTTTTTGCATTTAGGGTTTAATATTATAATTTTTTAATTGAGTAGTAAATTACTTATTTTACAAAAAATGAAAGAATCACAAAAAATATACTTTTGCATTTTTAGTAATTAATGTCAAATTTTGTGTTTTCTTTTAACTTGGTATTTAATTATGTGTGATAATTATTATTAAGCATTAATTAGTATTTTTTAAGTTGATTGGGGTTTATAATTTAATTTAGGACTTTGGTTTTAATTTTGGAAAAAATAATTTAAGAAGAAAGAAAATTGATTTAGGAAGAAAATAAAAGATAAATAATAACAGGAGGAGAAAAGGAAGTCAAGTTGGGCCAGATCCAAAATCAATTACCCAAACCAGGCCCAAAACAACCCTCTTACCCGGTCCAAATCATCCAGTCTCAGAGACAGGCGAAACGACGTAGTATGATGGTCAAACTGCGTCGTTTCATGACCAATAGATCTCAACCGCTCAATCATCCACATCCAACGGTCCAAAACGCACCCCACTACCCGTTAATCTCGTACAACCCGTTCACATAAGAGACCAAACCGGTCTCTATTATGTCTAACGATGCCGTTTTGATAAGTCAATCAATCCAAGCCGTTGATCTCAATTGATCGAATGGTTTGGATTCGTTTCCCCCCTCCACGTATATAAGCTCAAACCATACCCCGACCCCCAAGCCAAAACCCCCCACCCTTCCTCTTCGTCTCTAAGCTTTCAGAGACCAAAAGACCCTCTGCCTCACCCCGCCTTACTCCGCCCATCGAAAATCGCCTCACGGCAGTTCCGGTGGCCCAATGACTCCCAAAACTACACCATAGGACCCCCTCGAGCTCCCCATCCCAAATCTCTGATCAGTTACCCTCGAATCACCCTAGGATGCTTCGAATGTTAGATCAAAGAATCGACCCCGAACCCTAGTTCATCCAATTGACCCCAAACTAACACCCAATGACCTCCTTGACCCCCTCACCCCAAATCCATACCTAGTTCCCATCGAATCTTGTTCAAACTTCTCGAATTTAAATCTAAGACGAAACCCTAAAATCCTAAAAAATAGGCGTATGGAAGTCTGTCAAAGGATTAGGTCTATTTAGACTTTATTCGTGTGTTTTTGCTAAGAACACACGAATAATGTCGAAGTGGACCGAAATTGGAGGAATTTGGAAAATCCGAGCCGTGCTTTCTGTTGAATCGATTTCAGGTGTTTCTGTTTTCATTTTCTTGTTTGTTTTTTAGTTGTTACTTCATTTTGTTCTTCCCCTACCCCTTTCTTCGATTTTCTTTTATTACTTCATAGGGTTGCCAATTCAGCTTGTATAGTCAGGTCATTTCTTGTTTGATCATATATGGTTATTGATTGAGAATTATTCATGTGCTAGTTAATCAGTTATAAATTGGATGCTACTCAAAATGAATGTGCATATTTTAACTGAGGGTGTAAAACCTTGCTGATTCTAATTTTAGTTTGTGTTTGGATTTTGTTTACACTTTTGTTCTTCTGATTAAGAATGTGATTTGTTTCTCTGATATTCGATTCATCAATTAACTCACTGTTAATGACAATCAGTCATAGGTTTGATTTTGGATGGTTTCTAGTTAGAATTGATTCTGATAATCTGTAGAGTTGATTAGAAAGGTTTGTTGATAACAGGTGATTAAAGGGATAATTTAATAACAGGGGGTAAGGGTATTCTGGAAGTTAAGTTTAAACAATTAAAGTGGAGGGACTTTTAGGAAGGGGAATGGGCAGTACATATAATTAAAGAGAGTGAAGTCAGTAGAAAGGGTTCAATTGAGATTTGAAAAGGATTACTAGTGATTTTGACACCCTGTTTGTGCACTCTCAATGTTGGAAATCAGAGGCATGATGGGGTTAATGATAAAGGTTGTTAATGCACATGGGAATGGGTGGTGGAACCTGCTGTACAGTAGGATATGCACTACATTTTTGAACTTCAGAAGATTAAAAAATAGAAAAATCCATGCCTAGACAATCCTAAGTGAAAATGATAGCCATATGACTTATTTTTTAAGCCAGGACAGCCTGTCTCTGGACACAAGGGCTTCTCTTTCTGATAGGCCTATAAAACCAAACTAGCAGAACACACAAAATGAGGGAGGAGAATAGACATTCTGAAAAAGACAATAGAGAAAGAGCTAGAAAATTACAAGATAGACATTGATAGAGAGAGGAAAAAGATATAGAGAAATAGAATAGAAAGGGCAAAAACATTGAAAATTGACATAGAGAGAGAGTTTGGGAGAGATTGAGATTGAGGAAAAAAACAGAAAAAAAGTTCTACTGTGCCATTGAAACTCTTCTTCTCTTTGTTGGTTTTTTCTAAAATCCCTCCAGTTTGAACAAGCATAAGTTTACTGTTTTATTAGATTCTCTTAGTGATTGTTGGTTATTGGTTGACTGTGTTGACTACTGGGGTTCATTGCTGGTTGATTTGGTGCTGTGTTGGTTTTAAAACTATTCTGTTGCTGCTGCTGGTCATTCATTGCTGATTGAATCTCATTTTCCTTCTTATTTGCAAACACCAGGTACACCTTCATAACCTTTAATGATCAGGAAGTTTGATTCTTGTGTATGAACAATTTGGAGAATTAATGAAGAAGAGTTATTATCTGTTCACCTGAGTTTTCTTAGAAACATTGTAGCTTTTAATACTCAGCTTAGCTATTCATGTTTAATTGTAACTAGAACAACTGTTTGAACTGTTTGATGTATATTGGACTGTAATAGGACTATTTTGAGACTATTCTTAACTTGTGGATTGTGAATTGATTTTGTGTCCGCCTATGAGCAGATGAAACCAATAGTTAGTAGTTTTATTTTGGTTAACTTGTTTAACTAGTGTAGTGTAACTCGAATCTATATGATAATTGTATTTTGCAGTTGGAAACTGAATTAATAATCAGTACACATGCTCTTATAATGCTAAGCAATAATTAGTCTTGGTAATACTTCAGTAATGCAATTCTGGAATCATGAATCGCCTAAGTGAACAATCTTAGTTTGAATTAGTATGAAAATATTTAGTCCGCTTTGAGCTTGGGGTCATTAACCTATTCATGTCCATGTGTTAAATAAAATAATACAACCAAGTAGCTATCACTGTTGTTAAATTTGAATCCATGTTTCCAATTTGATTGTCATCTTTAACAATATGTAGGAATCACTAGTAGATAGATAAATAAAATAGTTCGTCGATTATGTTTTGAACTGAGTGAAACAGGGATCAAAAGTAAGATCAGTAATTGGTTGCAAAAGTAATTTGAGGCAAAATACAATGCAAAGTTGTGCAAATTCAGCTAATCTGCAGGCTGTTGGGCTGTTTGTAAGCCCACACGCTGAGGCCCTGATTAAGACATTGAAACCACATGATTGGGCATTTCAACACTTTACTGGTCATGCCTTAGCTTTGGTAAGGGCGATGGTCCTTGTTTGAAGTTTGGGCTCGGCTAAATAAATTCAAGGACAATGGTCTTTCATGTGTTATAACTAGTTAATTAATTAGTGTGTGTGTGTGTGTGTGTATATATATATATATATATATATATATATATTTTCCTTTTATTATTAAAAAAAAGCAATACATAGAAAAATCATAGTTGCTTTAGGATTGCCCTTTAAATAATAAGTGAGACGAGCCTCGCCAAATAAAACGCATAAAGTACGGGGTCCTTGATAAACGGTTGTATTAAAATGCTTAGAGTGTGGGACGGGCCGTTTAGTGAATTTCACGGCCTTCTCCAAAGATAACAATGCGTTAAACTCTTTAGGCACGTATTTTAATAACATCACCTTCCTGAACTCGGGTGCACATTTATGTGACCCAAATCCAAATCTTAACGAAGTCAAAATGTGTCAACGACCATGGGTGCATTTATGTGACGTGGTTCGAGATGCGTTTTCACGACATTGTAATTCTCATTAAATAATAATAAAAGTGGTTTACGGTTAAAGGCACATACGCTAAAACTTATTTTGAAATCAGATAAATATTCCAAATATAACAGTTGAGCGACCCTGCTAGAACCACAGAACTCGGGAATGCCTAACACCTTCTCCCGGGTTAACAGAATTCCTTACCCAGATTTCTGGTGCGCGGACTGTAATACAGAGTCAATCTTTTCCTCGATTCGAGATTCGAACCGGTGACTTGGGACACCCTAAATCTCCCAAGTGGCGACTCTGAATCTCTTAATAAACGAATCCCGTTTCGATTGTCCTTTAATTGAAAAAACTCCCTTTATTATAATACCCTTCACGGGGTGTAGTAGAAAAATGAGGTATGACAGCTCCGGCGACTCCACTGGAGACTATAACCCAGAACCACTGGTTCAGGGTTTGAAATTCGAGCTTGGAATAATTGTTGTGTTTGACTTATTTATTATCTGATTTTTTTATGTTTTGACTTATATGTGCTAAATGTTGCTTTTTATCGCTTTGATAATTTTTGAACTGTGTATATAAACTGCCTTCTCACGCACCCCTTCTGAGTCTTCTTGAAATTAAAATTGGGCATTTTCTTGACATAGCCCACTTTCTTTGAGATAGCCGAGGTGCTTGGCACCCGATGAAGGATTTTAGTCACACAAGTTTTAGGCGAGGAGCGCCACCAATTAAGCCGGAAAGCAATGCTACCGGTACACTGACCATTCTCGGCTCGAGTTGTCCGCTCGAGTAAGCCAGTCTAGATGCTTTCTCCAATAAGATTTGAACTTAGAAGAACAAACCTCATAACTGGATATCTNTAACAAGGATTTAATTGAAGCTCTAGTGGGTTTTTGGGACCCAGCAAACAATGTATTCAGATTCAAAGATTGTGAAATGACGCCCACGTTGGAAGAATTGGGTGGGTTCACAGGATTGGGAAGAGACCTTCATGGGAAAAAGCCTGCTGCTCCCAGAAAAGTTGGTGTGAACAACTTTTTGAAGAAATTGTGCCTCCGTCGAATTCCAATGGGTTGCTTAAACGAAGGTTGGGTTTCATTGGGATATCTCTATCACAAGTTTGGAGACAAGAAAGGGTTTGAGAAGTTCTCGGGTACAGAATTTGTCAACCAATTGAGCCATGATGCTTGGAGGGAGTTGAGAATCTTCACGTTCATGATATCGTTTCTCGGGACTATGGTCTTTCCAGAGCGTGATGGGCGCATCATAATTCGATTATTGTCGGTAGTATCATACTTGCAGAGTAGCAGCGAGCATACCATTCTTCCTATGATTCTGGGAGATATTTTTCGAGATTTGACCCGATGCCGAGAGGGTGGAGATTATTTTGTGGGATGCAACATTTTGTTACATATGTGGTTCATAGAGCGCCTTTATCGTCATACAATGGTAGTAAATTTCAAGAAAAGCTGGTTGAATTACATTTATTGTCACCCAGGCAGNATATGTGCTAAATGTTGCTTTTTATCGCTTTGATAATTTTTGAACTGTGTATATAAACTGCCTTCTCACGCACCCCTTCTGAGTCTTCTTGAAATTAAAATTGGGCATTTTCTTGACATAGCCCACTTTCTTTGAGATAGCCGAGGTGCTTGGCACCCGATGAAGGATTTTAGTCACACAAGTTTTAGGCGAGGAGCGCCACCAATTAAGCCGGAAAGCAATGCTACCGGTACACTGACCATTCTCGGCTCGAGTTGTCCGCTCGAGTAAGCCAGTCTAGATGCTTTCTCCAATAAGATTTGAACTTAGAAGAACAAACCTCATAACTGGATATCTCTAGTAGGAACGTTTTATTTGCATCACGTACATTTGACCTTGGAGATTCAACACAGGGGTTGGATCTGTCTAGGACAGGTGTACCTGAAATGAAAAAGACCATATGATGCATCTTACTTACTACTTGTGCATTTTATTTGCTTCGGACTTGCATGCTGACCGACTTTGAATACTGAGAAAATTTGAAAAAAAAAAGAAGGAATAGCAGTGTAGAGGGTTAATCATTTGTTTTGAAAAATACCAATGCCCAAATAATGTCGAAACTCTGCCAAATTTTTGAAAAAAAAAAATAGTCTTGTTTTTTTTTTTAAAAAATAGTAAAAAATAATACAGTCTGTTTGCCAAATAAAATAAA
>MU743533.1:115197-126585 GCA_026770625.1 Nicotiana glauca | reverse complement strand
ATATATATATATATATATATAGAGCTTGTTTATTGAAAAAAAAATTGTCTTTGTTTTCAAAAATAGTTCATTTTATTTGGCAGAACTACGTAAGTTTGATTCTCACCGGATGTGGGATACGTAGGCAACCCATATCGGGTTCAACTATTTTGAAAAGTAATAAATTTAGGGGCTAAATGAATGTCGTGGTTTTGCCGTAAGTAAAAGTAATGCCATTCTTGACCAAAATAGCCAAACGCCTACAAAAGGGCTCCGGAGAGCCGTTTTTGCAAGAACAGCTGCCTGTAGTCATTTTAGAAAACATTTTTTTCCCGCTTGGCAAACACAACCTTTAAAACTTCTTCAAGTGTTAAAAGGCCGTATTAGCAAAAACGGATATCTTATAAAATTGGCAAGAAACAATGATATTGATTAAGAAAAAATGTATACAAATGTACATATATATGATATGGTTTAGGTGAGTCTTGATTTTATTTATTTATTTTTCATCTAGGATCATCATGAGTTCTCCACAAATAAGTGGAAAGAAAAGGGCAAGGGACGAAACACCGCATATGTTCATGATTCGAGATAAGACCCCGAGCAGTCTCTATGATTGGTGGGTTAGTTTTGCTACATGAGAACATAATCAAGTATTTAAACACCTCAAGTTCCTTACAAACATCATGGGAATTGAGCCTAACAAGGATTTAATTGAAGCTCTAGTGGGTTTTTGGGACCCAGCAAACAATGTATTCAGATTCAAAGATTGTGAAATGACGCCCACGTTGGAAGAATTGGGTGGGTTCACAGGATTGGGAAGAGACCTTCATGGGAAAAAGCCTGCTGCTCCCAGAAAAGTTGGTGTGAACAACTTTTTGAAGAAATTGTGCCTCCGTCGAATTCCAATGGGTTGCTTAAACGAAGGTTGGGTTTCATTGGGATATCTCTATCACAAGTTTGGAGACAAGAAAGGGTTTGAGAAGTTCTCGGGTACAGAATTTGTCAACCAATTGAGCCATGATGCTTGGAGGGAGTTGAGAATCTTCACGTTCATGATATCGTTTCTCGGGACTATGGTCTTTCCAGAGCGTGATGGGCGCATCATAATTCGATTATTGTCGGTAGTATCATACTTGCAGAGTAGCAGCGAGCATACCATTCTTCCTATGATTCTGGGAGATATTTTTCGAGATTTGACCCGATGCCGAGAGGGTGGAGATTATTTTGTGGGATGCAACATTTTGTTACATATGTGGTTCATAGAGCGCCTTTATCGTCATACAATGGTAGTAAATTTCAAGAAAAGCTGGTTGAATTACATTTATTGTCACCCAGGCAGGGCCATAAGTTGTAATCTTCCGAATGGAGTGAAGGCTTGGCGGGAATTACTTGGTTCACTAGAAGCGGATAGACTCACTTGGAACTTTTATTGGTTCCCTTTCGCTAGGGTCATGCATATGTCAACATACCGCCAGTTCTTCATACTCATGGGTTTCAGAGGTTTCCAACCCTACGCACCCCTACGCGTAATGCGTCAGCTAGGGAGAGAGCAAAAGAGCCCCCGATTGAAGACATGCATCCGTTCATATGAGAATATGCAGGAGAGGAAACCCCAAGGGAATCTTACGCACAAAAGGTTTGGTTTGGTGGTCGATTTTCTGATATAGACGAGATGGTAGAAGACTGTGAACGTGGGGAGGTAAGCTTCGCATAGCTTGAGTGGTTTCACAACCAGGTTATCCCCGAGCAAAGACCCGAAAGATCCGTAAGGCATGCAGTCGATTGGGAGAAGGAGATAGAGTCCAGAGTTAGAGATTCTAAAAGGGAAGTGGCACAAGAGTTCCAATCTCATATCGATACTTTACAAGAAGATAAGGGAATACTGGGAAGCAGCCATGGATATACAAAAGGCCGATTTTGAGCAGGAAAGGGCCCAATGGGAACAAGAGAAGCAATCATTCAAAGCCCAGATTCAAAAAATGAAGATAACTGTAAAAAACTCAGAAAGGAGCCAAGCCAATGAAAAACTCATATTCGGTCTGAAGAAGAAAGCCCTTGAATGTCAAGAGGACTTGAAAAAATCTGAAGCTACTTTGACAAGGATTCGAGCTAGATGGGCAAGGGGTGCAAAAGAGCGGGCACTTCATATGCAGCAGATGAAGAGGGACTACGAGGGGAGCATCAATATCCTGAGAGAAATAATATCCACCCTCGAAGAACGGGTATTCAGGCAAGCCAGAAACTTCAGAGCAGATAGGAAACTCTATTATGACCTGACGGCGCGAATGGAGGAACAAATACATGAATTTCAAGATCAACTCTTTCACAACGCTCAAGTGCCGGGAACGCGGAATCAACAGATAGAGCGGTTCCTTCTGGAAAAAGATAGAATCAGGGAAAGGATTGAAGATATCGCGCACTACATCACCAGGAAATGTCGAGCATGCGAGGATATGACTCGGGCCACTTTCTTTGCTGCGATAATGGTTTATGTCTGCCAGATTATGGGAGATTTGAAAGGGCTGCAAAGGGATCTTGCACAAAGGCCCGCGGCAAGGCCGAATAATACCTCGCGAACCCCGGGAAATTTTAGAGCATTGAGATACTCATGATGTTTTGAGTCTGTACTTTTAGGTTTTGATAGTCTGACTTTAAGTCAAGTATTTTCATGGTGTTCAAGTTTTGAGTCTAGTATTTTCACTTATTCAGAATATGCTTGTTTGAGTTTTGAGTGTTTTGAATCATGATTGTAATCAAAGAAGTTGTTATGAAAATCCCGAAAATTTTGTTACATCTTTATCATGCCAGAACTACGCACGGTCTGATTCATGTGGGGTCATGATACGTAGGCAATTCATATAAGATTCGACCACCACTAAAAAAATATATATAAATAAATAGACGAGGATAAATTAGAAGAAAAGATACAACTAGCGAAAGCCGGGATGACGCAAGCAACCAAGCAAATGCATAATATAAATGATTAACTGCTTAGGTGCATTGCATCCCTAATGTGTGTTTGCCTATCTGTTAAATGTCCTAACGCTAACGTGATGGTTGAATTTTGTCATATTACCAGAAAGGTGGTTGGTTTGTGGGTTTTTAAAATAACTCTTCCCTATAACACAAAGGCAAAGGGCAATGGCAGAGAACAACAGAACTGAGTGGGTTGATACCGATTCCGAAAAGCAGTTGGTTGAACAGGATACAAGCTTGGCGGATGAGGCCAGGATGTTAAGACATCACATATCAAACATGTATCAGGCTTGGATGGCTGGGAAGGTACCACCACCACCACCACCTGGTTTCTCAGATGTTGTCCTTACCCAAGCTTTGGCATCTCCCAATCACCCTAGTATCTACCTTACTCTTCCTCCAAGTTCTTGGAGGTTGAAGAACATTGGACAATCCTTAAAGAGAGTGCAAGGGACGAGAGACCAAGGCAACTTGTCTTATCAAGAGTTGTGTACACTCCCTGACGTCCGCCTGCTCGCAAGGTTTAAAGTGCCAAAGTTCAACCTGAATGAGGAGTGTGAGGATCCAGTAGTCCATCTGAGGGAATATTGCAAGGAAATGAGGAATGTTGGTGAGAAAGACGATTTGCTAATGGCATACTTCAGTAAAAGCTTGACTGGGGCAGCCTTGGAATGGTATAATCGTCAAGATGTCAGTAAGTGGCATACGTGGGATGACATGGCTCAGGATTTTGTGCGACACTTTCAGAATAATATAGACATTGTCCCGAATCACTCTTCCGTATCTCAGATAGAAAAGAAACCTAAAGAAGTTTTAGGAAGTTCTGGCTCAGATGGAGTGAAGAAGTTGTCCGGGGTGATCTTCCCATGGAAAGAAAAGGTGTTGTAGAGCCCCACCAACGTCAGAGTCCAGTGGTCGTCCTTGCTAAATGCCCCCAGCCTCCATATCGACCCCGTGGATATCCTTTAAATCCTCCCGACCAATACTTCTCTCTACAAAACCTCATAAATCGTACATCACTTCCCAGATATCCTGTCCACATTGCACCACCATATGCTCCTCATCCCCGAGGCCCGCGGTGGTCTGCACCTATGCCACAAATGTCTCATCAGGCGTATCAACCACCTGCCCGCAAAAGATTCCAATCGAGGCCAGAGTATAAAATAAAAAGACTACTGGAAAAAGAAAATGTTTTTGAAGAATCTTGTGCAAGTTTGTTTGAAAATTTAGAGCTTTCTGGCCTAATTAAACTGCTCCCCAGTTGTACTCCAGACCCACATGCAAAAGACTATGATCCTACTATACGATGCATGTATCTCTCTGATGTCCAAGGAAATAACATTGAGAATTGTCGTTCTTTGAAGAAGGAAATAGGAAGAATGATTCACGAAGGGATAATTGTGATCAATGACATCAAGCATGCGAATGCCCTTGGGGATGTATTGACTAAAGCTAATGATATTGAAGTGGGAAATGGTCTTGAAAATATTGATGCAAAAGTTAGTGGCTGAGCTACTGAGCTTGGTAATCGGGAAGACACTCCATTTCCTGGCAAGCCAGGGAGGAGTTTTGATGGTTTATTTTGTTGTCATTTCTGTTGTCCAGGTTATTTCAGGGTTGTAATCTGAATATTCTCTTGTAAATCAAACCCTTCTATCTTTTGATTTTGTCTAGTTCCTTTGGTCGTAATATCTCATTTAGTGTTGTCTAGGTTTGTTCTAAAGGTTGTAACCCCAAATTAGTTTGTTTGTCTTGTTGTTCGGGTCGTTTCATCGGCTAATGCAATGTCCTATTTCCTATTATTTCTAAACATTTTCTTTTGTTTAGGCCTCTCCTTTTTATAGTCCTTTTCATGTCAACTCCAGTGACATGACATACAAACATAGTTATAGGCCTAATCTTAAAAGTTAATCATGAAGCAATTGAGAGATGATCGGGACACTTGAGGAAAATAAGAACATATTTGGGCATTTCGAGATCATTTGAAGCCCGAACCCTGTGAAACTGGGGCTGATAGAACATAAAGAAACCTTATGTGTCATGTCGCATCAGTTTGAAATTAAAAACAAATTTGCCCAAATTGGCAAGGGTCGTTCGTGATAATGAGAGTGAGAGTGTTACCCAATGGTGCTTTGCATTTAACATATGAAGAAAGCAAAGGTGTGGGTATAGCACAATCAGAAGATGACACAAATGTTTGTTTAATCGCGTTGTTTGTGTTTGGCATGTTTTGAAGATTGGAATGACGAAGGCATTTTGTTCTGCTATCTAAACACTTTATCCTTCATTACCCCTTTCGAGCCTTATTTGTTTTCTTTCATACCCCTCTTTCGGAAGCAGTAGCAAAGATTAGTAAACACAAGCATGAAAGATAAAGAAAAAGAAAAAGAAAACGACAAAAACAACAAAACAACAAAAGAGAAAAGAAAGAGACAAAGAAAAAATAAAAAGAAAAAGGAAAAAATAATAAATGAAAAGAAAAACTATAACAACAAGGAATTTGGTGAACTACGTTTGACCTAATTTCTTTTAAGGATACGTAGGCAGCTTCACGGCTCGATCATAGTGGAATAAAAAATCAGAGGATCCCCAAGCAAGAAACTGGGGTAGTATTTGGTTCCGAGGGTTGTAATTTGAACCCATGTTGATTTATTTTGAGCTTTTAATACCCTTTCTTTCTAACCCTATCCAAAAGCCCACTTTACAGTCCAAAGAAAGACCTTCTGATCGGTCTTCAAAAGATGCCAAGTCGAGCAAGTAAAGATAATTCATACCAGGGGCAACACTTCGGTCCAAACAAGGGAAATGAAAAATGAGAGAGTCTTATTAGTGAAGACCCTTACGGGCACCGTAAGGCGACGGGAGCTGAGAGAAATA
Organism: Nicotiana glauca; assembly: GCA_026770625.1. Lineage (NCBI taxonomy): Eukaryota > Viridiplantae > Streptophyta > Magnoliopsida > Solanales > Solanaceae > Nicotiana > Nicotiana glauca. Next base: position 120,750 of record MU743533.1, on the reverse strand, counting down.
AAAAAATGAGAGAGTGTTATTGGTGAAAACCCTCACGGGCACCTTGAGGCGACTGTAAGGAGAGAGAAAGACCAAAAATAAAGAGACTTGATAGTGAAAACCTTTCAGGCACTACAAGTCGAAATCAGGATTGCAAATCAGATTGAATAGGCAGAGCATGGAAGTCCCGTTTACGAAAAAAAAAGGTACGACAAGAGTTGAACATCAGAATTAATTAAAAAAATAGGCCGCAAGTGCATGTCACGATCATTAGAGTTGGTATCCACATCTGATAGGTTTCTACTTTGTAGTAGTTTTTCTTGTTAGGAATCATCCTTTTCCTTCATCCTCTATGCTATTTCTTTTTCTTGTTCATTTCTTCTTCCTGAGTCTGTCTGGTCAGAGCAAATGAGAAATGACTTCAAAATTTGCCATCAGCTTCCCAATTGCACAAGACAAGATCTGTGCTAGTACATCAAAGTGACATAAGTCGGGAAAGAAAAACTAGGGCATTGAGTTGGTAATAATCAACATGCTTTGGGATACCTGCAAAATACAAAGGCTTGGTACATATCAATTCATGGACAATGCAGCAGAAGGAGGGCCAGGGTGAATGAATCAAAGGTATATTCTGTGATGAGATTGACAAAAAGGTTGGACCAGTGACAACCAAGACATTTCAAACATAAGTCAAAGGTTATAATCCTCAAGGCCAAGGCCAATGGTTTAAATCAGGAAAAAGTGACATGCGTGCTGAACTGGATAACACGCAATATTGCTTGGGGATCAGAGAGACACAAGTTGGGCAGATGTCGGTCCAGGGGCAATGCAACAAATCAAAGATAATGAATTCAAACAAAGAGGGGTATTTTCTAGTTTAAGGTTTATAAAGGAAGTGCTTAGTCAAGGAACTAGCAAGGTCTTTGAATGAAACTCAGTTGCCATGTCAAGTAAAAGAGCAACAAACCTCAAGGTCGAGGCCAGTGGACAAGTCAAGAAAGAGCAACATGTACATAGAGTGGGGAAAATAGATGTGATTTGGGGATTCATGTGAGACACAAAAGGTCAGGAAGATGCCGGTTCATGAGCAATGCAACAAAGAGAAGATATTGGGTATGAACAGAGAAAAGGTATTTCAGTGATACGGGTGACAGAGAAAGTGGTTAATCCGTAAACATGCAAGATCTTCAAGTGGAAATCAACTGTCGTGGGAAATATATGGGGTCAGATAAGAAGACTAGAAGTAAAACTGGGGAAGTTCATGACTAAGTAATAGTCATAAGGTCGGAAGCTTTCAACCAAGTTCAAGGCAGTCGGACGAAGCAGAGCATGGAAAGGAGAGAAGAAAAAACCATCTCCAGTAAGAGTATCACAACCAACCACCACATTTTAACCTGACGAGATTTTTCTGTGATTGAAACAGGGGTAGAAAATCTCGGTTGTTTCAGAGAAACCCACCGTAAGGAATGGCAAGCACCAAACAGCTATCAAACTGGGGCAGAAAATTTCCTTTTATTTTTTATTGAAGTCAGGTACCCATCTGAAGAACAGGGAAGACAACACAAGTTTTAATTGAAGCAGTATTGAAGGAAGGCAACACAAGTTTTAAGGGAAAGCAGTTTCAAAGGAGGATAATTCGAGTTTCAAAGGAAGACAACACAAGTTTTAAGGGAAAGCAGTTTTGAAGGAAGATAATTCAAATTTCAAAGGAAAATGGTTCAAGAGGCAAGAAAAAACAATATCAAGAGGGAAGAAATATTAAGTTGTTGAAGTCGGGAGCCCGCCCGAAGAACGGAGGCGTTACCTTTTTAAGTTGTTGAAGTCGAGAGCCCACCCGAAGAACAGAGGTGTTATCTTTTTAAGTTATTGAAGTCGGGAGCCCGCCCGAAGAACGGAGGCGTTATCTTTTTAAGTTGTTGAAGTCGGGAGCCCGCCCAAAGAACAGAGGTGTTATCTTTTTAAGTTAGTGAAGTTGGGAGCCCTCCCGAAGAACGGAGGCATTGTCTTTTTAAGTTGTTGAAGTCGGGAGCCCGCCCGAAGAACGGAGGCATTATCTTTTTAAGTTATTAAAGTCGGGAGCCCGCCCGAAGAACGGAGGCGTTATCTTTTTAAGTTGTTGAAGTCGGGAGACAGCCCGAAGAACAGAGGCGTTACCTTTTTAAGTTGTTGAAGTCGGGAGCCCGCCCGAAGAATGGAGGCGTTACCTTTTTAAGTTGTTGAAGTCGGGAGCCCGCCCGAAGAACGGAGGCCTTATCTTTTTAAGTTGTTGAAGTCGGGAGCCCGCCCGAAGAACGGAGGCGTTATCTTTTTAAGTTAGTGAAGTCGGGAGCCCGCCTGAAGAACGGAGGCGTTGTCTTTTTAAGTTGTTGAAGTCGGGAGCCCGCCCGAAGAATGGAGGCGTTATCTTTTTAAGTTATTAAAGTTGGGAGACCGCCCGTAGAACGGAGGCGTTAGAAATATTAAGTTGTTGAAGTCGGGAGCCCGCTCGAAGAACAGAGGAGTTGCCTTTTTAAGTTGTTAAAGTCGGGAGCCCGCCCGAAGAACGGAGGTGTTACCTTTTTAAGTTGTTGAAGTCGGGAGCCCGCCCGAAGAACGGAGGCGTTATCTTTTTCAGTTGTTGAAGTCGGGAGCCTGCCCGAAGAACGGTGGCATTATCTTTTTAAGTTGTTGAAGTCGGGAGCCCGCCCAAAGAACGGAGGCGTTATCTTTTTAAGTTGTTGATGTCGGGAGCCCGCCCGAAGAACGGAGGCGTTATCTTTTTAGGTTAGTGAAGTCGGGAGCCTGCCCGAAGAATGGAGGCATTATTTTTTTTAAAGTTAGTGAAGTCGGGAGCCCGCCCGAAGAACGGAGGCGTTATCTTTTTAAGTTGTTGAAGTCGGGAGCCCGCCCGAAGAACGAAGGCATTATCTTTTTGAGTTGTTGATGTCGGGAGCCCACCCGAAGAATGGAGGCGCTATCTTTTTAAGTTGTTGAAGTTAGGAGCCCGCCTAGAGAATGGAGGCATACCTTTTTTAAGTCAAAAAGTCAGTATCCCGCCCGGAGAGCGGAGGAGTACAACAATAATCAAGAGAAATACAACAAAAAAGAGCAGAGGAATAAGTTCAAGTTCAGAAATCGGAAGGAATGCAACAATGGTCAAAAGAAGACAGTTCAAGTTTCGAAGGAAAAATAATTCGGATTTCATAAGAAGGAAAAGAAGCAGTTCGAGTTCAGCAATCAGGCATCCACCTGAGGAAGAGAAGACTACAAGTCAAGTCAGGAACAAAGGAACATTAGAGGAAATACAAGGCAACAAAGCAACAACATTTACAAGATCAAGTTTGAGAATAAATCTTTGTAATTCATAGACCATAGCTTAGTATAGCTTCTTTATTTTTATCATGGTGTAATAAGGAGGTCAGTAAGCAGTAGCAGCAGCAGCAACATCAGTAACAATGAAACCATAGCTTCACGGTAGTCCTAGCTACCAAAACTTCCCGAACTACATTGACCTGATTCCCTTTTAGCCAAGGATATGTAGGAGACCTTTTTGTAGCAAAGGTTCGGTCAAATCTTTCAAAAATTCTTCACGCGAAGTATTCAAACAGGCAAAAATCGCTCGTATCCGCTCACTTTGTCTTTGCACGAAAACTCTTCGTGTTTACGGGCAAAAAGGGGCAGCTGTAATCACGTGATTTTTGCCCCACATGAACTACTCCCAAAGAAATCAAAAAAAAATTATCTGTTTTTATTGTGTGCATTTTCGTGGTATTTTATGTCATTATTTGCCTGTGTCCGTGCATATTTATGTGGTTAAATAAATGAAAAAATCCAAAAAAAAACAGGGTGCCTTTTTGCATTTAGGGTTTAATGTTATAATTTTTTTAATTGAGTAGTAAATTACTTATTTTACAAAAAAAATGAAAAAATCACAAAAAATATACTTTTGCATTTTTAGTAATTAATGTCAAATTTTGTGTTTTCTTTTAACTTGGTATTTAATTATGTGTGATAATTATTATTAAGCATTAATTAGTATTTTTTAAGTTGATTGGGGTTTATAATTTAATTTAGGGCTTTGGTTTTAATTTTGGAAAAAATAATTTAAGATGAAAGAAAATTGATTTAGGAAGAAAATAAAAGAAGAATAATAAAAGGAGGAGAAATGGAAGTCAAGCTGGGCCAAATCCAAAATCAATTCCCCAGACCAGGCCCAAAACAACCCTCTTACCCGGTCCAAATCGTCCAGTCTCAGAGACAGGTGAAACAACATAGTATGATGGTTAAACTACGTCGTTTCATGACCAATAGATCTCAACCGCTCAATCATCCACATCCAACGGTCCAAAACGCACCCCACTACCCGTTAATCTCGCCCGACCCGTTCACATAAGAGACCAACCCTGCCTCTATTATGTCTGAACGATGCCGTTTTGATAAGTCAATCGATCCAAGCCGTTGATCTCAATTGATCAAATGGTTTGGATTTGTTTCCCCCTCCACATATATAAGCTCAAACCATACCCCGACCCCCAAGCCAAAACCCCCTGTCCTCTTCGTCTCTAAGCTTTCAGAGACCAAAAGACCCTCTGCCTCACCCCGCCTTACTCAGCCCACAGGAAATTGCCTCACGGCGGTTCCGGTGGCCCAATGACTCCCAAAACAACACCATAGGACCCCTCGACCTCCCCATCCCAAATCTTTGATCAGTTACCCTCGAATAACCCTAGGATGCTTCGAATGTTAGATCAAAGAATCGACCCCGAACCCTAGTTCATCCAATTGACCCCAAACTAACACCCAATGACCTCCTTGACCCCCTCACCCCAAATCCATAACTAGTTTCCCTCGAATCTTGTTCGAACTTCTTAAATTTTAAATCTAAGACGAAACCCTAAAATCCCAAAAAATAGGCGTATGGAAGTCTGTCAACGGATTAGGTCTATTTAGACTTTATTCGTGTGTTTTTGCTAAGAACACACGAATAATGTCTAAGTGTGAAATTGGAAGAATTTGGAAAATCCGCGCCGTTCTTTCTGTTGAATCGATTTCAGGTGTTTCTGTTTTCATTTTCTTGTTTGTTTTTTTAGTTGTTACTTCGTTTTGTTCTTCCCCTACCCCTTTCTTCGATTTTCTTTTATTACTTCATAGGGTTGCCAATTCAGCTTGTATAGTCAGGTCATTTCTTGTTTGATCATATATGGTTATTGATTAAGAATTATTCATATGCTAGTTAATCAGTTATAAATTGGATGCTACTCAAAATGAATGTGCATATTTTAACTGAGGGTGTAAAACCTTGCTGATTCTAATTTTAGTTTGTGTTTGGATTTTGATTACACTTTTGTTCTTCTGATTAAGAATGTGATTTGTTTCTCTGATGTTCGATTCATCAATTAACTCATTGTTAATGACAATCAGTCATAGGTTTGATTTTGGATGGTTTCTAGATAGAATTGATTCTGATAATCTGTAGAGTTGATTAGAAAGGGTTTGTTGATAACAGGTGATTAAAGGGATAATTTAATAACAGGGGGTAAGGGTATTCTGGAAGTTAAGTTTAAACAATTGAAGTGGAGGGACTTTTAGGAAGGG
>MU743533.1:99041-111698 GCA_026770625.1 Nicotiana glauca | reverse complement strand
ATATATATATATATATATATATATATATATATATTCCTTTTATTATTAAAAAAAAAGCAATACATAGAAAAATCATAGTTGCTTTAGGATTGCCCTTTAAATAATAAATGAGACGAGCCTTGCCAAATAAAATGCATAAAGTGTGGGGTCCTCGATAAACGTTTGTATTAAAATGCTTAGACTTCGGGATGGGCCGTTTAGTGAATTTCACGGCCTTGTCCAAAGATAACAACGCGTTAATCTCTTTAAGCACGTATTTTAATAACATCATCTTCCTGAACTCGGGTGTACATTTATGTGACCCAAATCCAAATCTCAACGAAGTTGAAATGTGTCAACGACCAGGGATGCATTTATGTGACGTGGTTCGATACACGTTTTCACGACGTTGCAGTTCTCATTAAATAATAATAAAAAGGGTTTACAGTTGAAGGCACATAAGCTAAGACATATTTTGAAATCAGATAAATATTCCAAATATAACAGTTGAGCGACCGCGCTAGAACCACAGAACTCGGGAATGCCTAACACCTTTTTTCGGGCTAACAGAATTTCTTACCCAGATTTCTAGTGTGCGGAATGTAATACAGAGTCAATCTTTTCCTCGATTCGGGATTCGAACCGGTGACTTGGGACACCCTAAATCTCCCAAGCGGCGACTCTGAATCTCTTAATAAACGAATCCCGTTTCGATTGTCCTTTAATTTGAAAAACTCCCTTTATTATACCCTTCACGGGGTGTAGTAGAAAAAGGAGGCGTGACAATATGCTTAGATGTTTCGCATTCGGTTCATTTGATTAGTCTAATTGAAACTGGAGTAGAGTGGATCACTCTCGAGAATGGTCTTGAAGGATTCAAGAGTTGCATGTAGTAATTGGGGATTTTCAGGATGTGTGATGGCTAGAAACTGAGATTTATATGGGAGGATGTCAGGACTTGTGGCATTTTTGTATCATTATGAATCGTACATACTAGTATCTAGAAGGCGAAAGTAATGGATTTAGATTCGCAGAAGGTCTCTTCAGAGCGGGTATCTCGGTTGTGGTACTTTTGGGGGTGCTTTAGAAGAATATGAAGGTTTATGAGCCTTAGAGCAGTGTGGTTTTATGCTAAGGATTGTGGGAAAAGTTTTAATTAAGGATAGTGGTGTACTAGCATGGAAACATATCAATTTGAACGTAATTCGAAAGGAACTCAGAAAATTAGGACAGCTAGGTAGTAGGTTGGATCGACATGGCAATGGATATGATCGATTCTTGGGTGCTTATGGTGCAGTGAGTTTCTATAGGTGCTTTATGGCAATGCTCTTAGGTTTTTATGGCTTGTGTAGCTTGGTTGAGTTAGAGAAATTCAGTCCTGATGGTTCGGTTTGGTGGTAATGGGATCCGGAGAGCTCTTGATGGTTTCTGCCACGGTTGGAGGTGTACATTTTCTACTGGCATGATGATCATGTGATGTATAGCGTCTTTCTTCTAGATAGGATCAAAGGAAAAGTTCTTGGCTAGTTGAGTACGTAGTTACTTGTGGCTTGGAATGAATTATAAAGTATTCATATTTGACATAGGATGACATGGTATATGCGATATGTTGTGTAGGATTGAGAATTGTATGTATAAGGTCACGATTCAGTTTTGGAAGGAAGGTTCTAAATTCTTAGGCAGTATGGACAATTTCAGATGACTAGGTAAATGAGATCATTGATTGGTGTGGCTTGATGAGGGTATACATTTCAGAAAGGGCGATGTGTTTGAGTTATGGGTGCTTCTTCGGTATTGCGGTACTATCTTATCTGACCGACTGCTAACATTCAAAGTTTGCCTGGCGGGACAGGAGAATTTTTCGAGTACCCTAGTGGGATGATCGAGTATTAGAGATGTGTTAGATATTTGGGCGGTATAGTTGGGATCAAATATGATGATTTGTGTGCTTTGTGGATTTGGAGATTGGAGTTCTCATAAATAGGTTATTTCGTGGTTATGGACTGTGAAGATGCGGGTAAGCTAGTCAGATGATAGTATGTGCCATGATTCAGTCATTGTGAACTTTCATAGAGTTGTTTATCTATTGTGGGTGACGATATTCGATTTGGGGTCCATTGGTAGGCCAATATGGATGTGTGTTCTGCATCGAGTCAAATTTGTTGACTCCAAACTGCTACTGTTGGGAGATGTGCGGTTAGATTGTTGATGAGTTTATTCGTGTTCTGGAATAATCTATGAGTTACTCTCCTGAATTACGAGGGGATTGTGATTGGTTGGGTATATGCACATATGGTGCAGTTCCATTGGGCTTTATAACGGGATTTGAATGAGACGGGTATTTGGGTGTTGCATAATTTGTTACACATTGGATATGCTCTTTCGGACGGGTATGTCATTGCGTCATTTGCTTCTCCAGGGTTATGATGATTCACTTTTGGGTGCTAGGCATCGAATTGCGCTTAGTTAATGATTTTGAGCATGGTGACTTGGGGTGTCTCATGTGAACCAGTGTTTGGATAGGGCCGCGCATTGCGGCAAAGTTATATGGAGGTATGATCCTTTGGGTTAGATTGTGTGTTTTGGTTCTACGATATGTGATGGGTTCTCAACATTCTTTTGTGGTGGTATTGGTGCGCTTGCGGTACGATTCTCTCATTTGAGCCAATCCCCATGATTTGAGTACATTTGGGTTGTTGCTTGTTGGTGCACAAATTGCACGGGTTATGGCTTTAGATTGTATTGATATGTCATGTCACTAGAGTAGTCGTGTTAGATGAGATGAGTTCATTGGGATCTAGAATGAATACTATCGGATTTGATTTCAGCATGTTGGAAGGATAATATTAGGATTCGGCTTAGAGATTTGCTATGGTCCTTGCCAAAGGAGAGGGAGAATCATGAATGGTTGGTCTGAGGGATGGTTATGACTTTCTGCGTGTTTCATTCATCATTGGCAGTATACGAAAGTGTCGGAATGAGGATTTATTTGATAAAAGGTTATTATCGATATTCGATTATTTTGAGCAACTGCTGTGATTAAAGGTTGTCTCTTCGAGTGTTTGAGTTATGTGGTATATCGTGTAATTGCATCTGAGGTTGCAGGTATGGTTTGTTACAGCTTGTTCGGACTTATTCAGAGTATATATGTGAGATTCAGATCGTATAGATGATTTCGGAAGAGGAAATTTGATTCTACGGTTTATCGGCTTTGTTGGATTACAGAGCTTTAGTTAAGTTGTGCTATCGAACCTATATAAGATAGGGTAACACAGGATCACCCCCGGGTATGTGCACGGTAAGGTTACTCAGCAATTTGATGGCTTTTGGAATAACTCTGGACACGTTCGAGGATGAACATATGTTTAAGTAGGGGAGGATGTAACGACCCGATCGGTCGTTTTGAGCAATTTGCACTTTGCTCGCCAGTTCTCGAGCTTGAATAGCCCCGTATGATATATATTGACTTTTGTAAATCGTCGGTTGTGGTTTTCAGGATAATCGAAATAGATTTGGAAGAACAATTCTCACTCTGAAGCTTTAAATTTGAAAAGTTTGACCAAATTTTGACTTTTTAGTATATGATTTTGGATTTGGAATTTTACAATTTGGTTAGCTCGTTATGTGATTTGGGACTTAGGAGCGTGATCGAAATGTAATTTGGAGGTCCGTGGTAGATTTATGCTTGAATTGGCGAATTTTGGCATTTTTCGGTTGGTAATGAAAATTTTTATATCGAGGTCGGTATGGAATTCCGAAAATTAGAGTAGGTCTGTTGTGTCATTTGGGTCGTGGGTGCAAAATGTCATGTCATTCGGACGAGGTTTGGTAGAATTATTGATCAAAAGTGGAACTCGGAAGTTTTTGGAAACCTTATGCTTGAATCCGAGGGTGTTTTGATGATTCAATGTTGTTTGAATGTTTCGAAGGTTGGTATAAGTTTGAATAATGATCTGTGACTTGTTGGCGTGTTTTGTTGAGGTCCCGAGGGCCTCAGAATGAATTCAGAAGGGTTTCGAAAAGTTTGGCTTTGGTAATGAGCAACTGAAGTTGTTGCCCCTATCATAACCACACCTGCGGGTTGGGGATCGTAGATGCGTGATCGCAGAAGTGCTGGGTACGCTACAGAAGCAGCCAGGGGCTAGGTGACTAGAAGTTGCAGCTGCGGAAGCTTGAGCACACCTGCGAGATCGTAGGTGCGGAAGGTAAGGCGCATGTGCAGTTCCAGGATTTAAGTGAAAACCGCAGAAGCGGTAGTTTGACTACAAAATTGGTAGAGAAGAAGCGAAAAAGGGACCGCAGGTGCGAAATCCCTGAGTCAGAGAGTATATAAGGTTTCCTTCGCGAATTATTGCTAAGTTCTCCATTTTTTAAGACGGGAAGTGAGCTAGGGTAGTGACTCTTCAAGAGAAATTGAAGGTTATCAGTTGGGTATGTCATTTAAGCTTCATTACTGTCATGACCCAAACCCCGCATTGATCGTAATGGCGCCTCTACCCTCTCTTGAAGACAAGGCCAGCCAACCAACCTAACTTGTCACTTTCAAAAACAGTTAAGCATAAATGAACCGCAAAAATATGACTTACTAATATTTATTAACGAAATTACAACCCAACACAGCCCTAATCGAGGTGTCACAAGTCACGAACAACTATCAGAAAGTAACTCCACTACAAGGTCTATTATATAAAAAACTAGAATAATGAACAAAAGAGAGAAACATGGTGATGCGAACGCTGACAGTCACCTCTCTAACTCATATAAATCTGCCTCTGATCAGCCCAAAACCCACTACCGGGTGAATAGATACCTGCATCTGCACACGAGGTGCAGGGAGTAAAGTGAGTATTATAACTCAGTGAGTAATAAAGGTAAATAACAACTGAGCAGTAAGAAATCACGTAAAGTAACCAACATGTTGTATAAAAGCAGGGTAAAATCCTTTGAGAAAACAGTGAAGCTGTGAAATCTTTGGAAATATCTTGGATCAGTTTAAATCTCTTTTGAAAATAATCTTTTCAACAGTCACGAAGAAGATTTCAAAACAGTTAGTGCTGATAAGCACCGAAAATTCCGCCCCTTGGGCACAAATACCACAGTATAATAGGTAAAAAGGCAAATAAATATGCAAAATGAGCACATAAAAGTTCGCCTCTCGGGCAATATCTCAAAACAGTACCAGCCCCTTGGGCTCACTCTCAGAAACACTCTCATCCCCTCGTGCTCTCTCTCTCATATCACTCTCAGAACAATATCATGTAGCAACCGCTGCGGCGTGCAGCCCGATCCATATCTAGCTGCGGCGCGCAGCTCGATCCATATATCACTGCGGCGTGCAGCCTAATCCGTATATCACTGCGGCGTGCAGCCCGATCCATATATCCCTGCGGCGTGCTGCCCTATCCATATGGGTACCCGCGCTCACTGTGGGGGTGCAGACTCCGGAGGGGCCCCTTACGACCCAAGTGCAATATCAAGCCATCTCGTGGCATCAAATCTAGGCCCTTGGCCTCATATCAGTATCAGTATAACACTATTGTGGCGTGCAGATATATATATATATATATATATATATATATATATATATATATATATATATTGCTGCGGCGTGCAGCCCGATCAAAAAGTGTCCTCACAAAGCAGACCCTCGGCCTAACTCAGTCGAATCACATAAGCCACTCGGGCAATAATAAATACGATGCTCAGCCCAAAATATTATTGGAAATATCATTTCAAGTGCTAAAGCAAGTAAACCTAGATGAGTTTTGAAAACAATGTAAAAATACATGACTGAGTTCAAGTATAAAATCAAACAGTGAGGAAATATCAACAACCATCCCCGAAGGGGTTCAACTGGCGGGCACGAAGCCCAATATGGCAATCAGCCCAAGTCATGATGATAACAAATAAGTTTCAGTCAATTACACAGTAAAATCATCAATCGGGATGTACCAAGTCACAATTCCCAACGGTGCTCTACCCCACACTCGCTATCCGGCGTGCAAGTCACCTCAATATAGCACTACGATGTGCAATCCGGGTTTCAAACCCTCAGGATATCATTTACAATCATTACTCACCTCAAATCGGCCAAAATCCTAGCTCGTTATGTCGTTGCCTCGCAAATCGACCTCCTCGTGCGTCAAATCTTGTCAAAATCACAACGAATACGTCACAATATGATAAGGGAACAAAGCCCAAGCGAAAACAACAATAACGGGCACAAATCCCAAAATTACCAAAATCCGAGCCCCGAGCCCACTTCTCGAAAAATCAGAAAATTAACATCACCGGATTCCTTATCTCGCCACGAGTCTATACATATCAAAATTACCAAAATCGGAGTCCACTTGGCCCCTCAAATTCCACTTTGAAATACCAAATTTCCAAGCCCTAGCTTTACCCTCTTTTGATGAATTTCCACAATTTTCCATGTTAATTCTACCATTAAATCATGTATTTACACCATAGAATCATGTTTTTAAGTCCAAGAGTTCATACCTGATCAAAGCCCTTGAAACCCTCTTCAAAATCACCCAAAAACTCTCCAAATCCGAAGTGAAATATTTTGCTCTTTCAAAATTTCGCGAAGATGTATTAAATATTTCTGTCCAGCAGAAACCGCTTATGCGACTTCCGCTTCTGCAGTCTCCTTCCGCTTCTGCGGAAATTCCCATAATCCAAAAACCCACTTCTGCGACTTAAATCCCGCATCTGTGGCTTCGCAGATGCGGCTTCCCCAACCGCTTCTGCGGAATCAACGCCCAAGTCCCATCACCGCTTCTGCGGTCCAATCTTCGCACAAGCGAGACAGCTTCTACGGTCCAAGCTTCGCAGAAGCGAAAACACCAGTTGCAGCAGACTTAGCAACATGCAAAATTCCAAAACTCTCCGTTTAACCATCCGAACTCACCCCGATGCCCCCGGGACCTCAACCAAAAATACCAATGCATCCTACAACGTTATTCAAACTTGTTCCAATCATAAAAAACCCATCCAACAACACTAAAATCATCAATTCACATCGAATTCAAGCCTAAGTTCTTCTAAAACTTTCGAAACATGCATTCATCAAAAACCCAACCAAATCACCTTCGAATCACCTGAAATTTTACACACACATCCCAAATCACCGAAAGAAGCTACTGCAACTCTCAAAATTCCATTTCAACCCTCGGATCAAAATCTAACCTATCAACCGGAAATCTCCAAAATACTAACTTCGCCAATTCAAGCCTAATTCTACACAGGACCTCCAAAATCACTTCCGATAACACTCCTAAGTCACAAATCATCCCCCGAAGCTAACTGAATTATCGGAATTCATATCCGAGCCCTCTAACATATAAGTCAACATCCGGTTGACTTTTCTAAACTAAGCCTTCCTTAAAGAGACTACGTGTCTCATTTCCTTCTAAAATCAATCCAAGCCAACTCGATCACACAAGACACTAATAATGAAGCATACAGAAGTAGAAAATGGGAGAAACGGAGCGATAACCCATGAGAAGACGGGTCGGGTCGTCACATCCTCCCCAACTTAAACAAACGCTTGCCTCGAGCGTACCCAGAGTTGTGCTAGAAGCCAACCAATAGCTGAATGCCCTTACCAAGCATATAGCTGGGGGTGATCCCACGCCACCCTATCTCGCATAGGTCTGATAACACAACATAGCTGAAATTTCACAATCCATCTAGTCCGTAATCATAGAACCACATTGCACTTTCCCAAATCATACATAAGATCAGAACCTCACATCTATACTCACAATAATCCCGAACCAGTTGTAATAACCCATACCTGCAACCTCAGGTGCAATCATATGATATACCACATAGCCCAAACACTCGAAACGATAACTTCTATTCACAGTAGTTGCCCACAACACCCGAATACCGGTGGAAAACCTCTTATCAACTAAGGTTTTGTTCCAATACTTTCATATACTGCCAACGATAAATGAAACACGCAATAAATTGTAACCATTTCTCAGATCAACCATTCATGAAGCCACTCCCCTTTTGACTAATACCACAACAGATTTCGAGCCGAACCTCGACATTATCCTTCCAACAAGCTGAAATCAAATCCGTTCATATTCATTAGTGACCCCAACGATCACCTCGAATCCAACACACCACTCCGGTGATATGACATCTCAATACAGGCCTAATCCATAACTTGCATAATACGCTCACCAATAAGAACGATCTGAACATACTCACATCATAGAAAATGACTCAGACGAAAGAGCTATACCTCAAGCTCATCAGTACCATCACAACACAAGGCTAAGACCCCGTCTCACATCATAGAAATAGAACACCTGAATCTACCCCGAAAGGTCATATCTCCATGTGGCCTCGCTACAATGCGCGATCCTATCCGAACACTATTACATATGAAACACCTCAAGTCACCGTGCTCAAAATCGACAACCAAGCACAATTGATGTCTGGAACCCAAGAAAATCATTACACTCATAGTGAAACAAATAACATATGTCATGCAAGCCTGATAAAACATAACTGGTACATCAATCACCGAGAAACACCCAATTACTCTTCCCGCTCAACTTTCACTATAAATCCCCAATAGAACCGCACTACATTTGCCCATAACCAACGAATCATAATGTCTCACAGCACAATACCAATTCATAGATCTCCCTAGATCACTAACAAGCTCACTAACGATCGAATCAACCTTCCCTCAATAATAAAATTTTGGGGCCAACCAAGCCGACTCAAGCAGAACACGCATCCAAATTGACTTGCCAACGAATTAATCCTCAAGGAAGCCAGAAGTTGCTCCTTCCACTACTACAGCTCTTACCGGGGCCATACGATACGGTGCCCGGTACCAAATCAATACCGAAATCCACAACCTCATCTGGCGACATGTCCGCCCACAAGAAATACATCCGAAAAGTCCCTCAACTCCGAAACTGAATCAATGGTAGAAACCTCTGCACTGACATCTGTCACGAAGGCCCAATTAAGAAAAGCAACCCTTCCCAGCCGTCTGCTAGTATTTGAAATATAAGCTACTCTGCTAGAACATAATCCAACGGACCTCGCCACTCAACCCGTGGCGTTTATGGCACAGCCCATAGCGCAATAGTCCAGAATAACCCAACACTGAGACAACCAGTCTACACCCCAACATCATATCCAAAATCTAACTTACCAAACAAAGAAAGATCCACTCGGGCCTCCAAATCCCCTGTAGTTGCTAAACAGTGACAACACACACGATCTACCACCACATCATAGCCTGTATATGAGAGCTTCCGTCTCCACATCCACACGACACATGAATCATCATATCCGATCCCAAATTTTGTTGTCCCAGTACGTGCACACATTTAATACCCAATCATTCCACGATAGATACTCTAAGATTTCCCTGTGCCACCAAGCAACTTGAATATCACCAGTCGACCCAACAAGAAAGTGCCGCAATACTACCGAAGTGTCATCAGTTTAATCACACTACCCCTATTTTTTCTTTTTTTTTCCGAAACATATACTCCCGTCAAATCACTTCCAATTAGCAGTACCATTTCCTTGATTATCTGAGGCTACCCATTGCCTAAGAATTTTTTTTTTGAATTCTTTCCAGAACCGAACTGTAATTCATCTAGCCAAGAACTTCCACTAATCACATTTGGAAGAAAATCATTTCACATCCCATGCTCCACATGCCTATAGAAAATATACATCTCCAAACCATGGTAAAACCCAACAAGACCTCTCTCCCAATTCTATTTGCACAAGCTAAACTACCAGGACTGAATCCTTCTAACCAAACCAAGCTAAGAAAACTGTCAGAACTCAAGAGTTTTGCTGCAAAATACCTGTAAGGGCTCATTACCTCGAACACATACAAAGAAATTAATCATATCCTTACCATACTGATTCGGTCTATTATCAAGCTATTCCATCTATCTAATTTCCCTTCTGATTCGTCATCAACTTGATATTCCCTCTTGCTCTAGCACCACAATGCCTCAACCCAGGTTTACTACCCGAGACCCAAGCATAAGACCACACTGTCTAAGACCCATAGGCCACTGAGTACTCTCTCAAGTGTTCCCAGAAACACCACATTCCAAAATGCTTTACTCTGAAGAACTTCCTACGAATCTAAATTCGTTACCTTTACTTTCCCGATACTGATACATAGAATCCCATAATTAACATAAAATACCACAAGTCTTGATATTTTCCAATGAAAACACAGTCTCTAACCACATACACAACCTTAAGACACCTGATTTTACATGTAGAATCTTGAACACATTAAAACCATTCTCGAGAGTCATTTACTTCTTATTCGAACTGCAATTCACCTTATCAAGCAAACTTAACTACTCGTGCCTCATTAGCACTCTGACACCGCATGATATGACCTCATCCCAATACAAACAAACATCTTCCTGCTCCATGCACTGAGCATTCCTTACCAACAACAGCTTAAGACATCCTGTGATTCTCACACATCTAAGAAGCACCATGTAACCTTTATCACAAAATTTCCTTCACTTGTGCCATCCTCGACTCAATTTCTGCAACCAGAACTGATTTGTCAGCGTGCCTCAAACCAGAACCAACATAGCATATAACCGTACAATTAGCTAATCAATAGCAAACTCCCTAACTTGGCTCGAAGCCATGGATCAAAACACTCCCAACAACTCATAACGCATATAATCTATTGATGCCTTTATACAATAGTGAGATTAAACTCAATCCTTCATAAGCTCGTGGAAACATAAATTATCTAGAATTTTTTTTAGCTCTTCTGCAAATCTCGCATTCACTCACACAACAGTTAAGTCCACTCTCTAGGCGATCTAATTTAGATGTCAACACATGTTCTTCACTTGTAAGTGAGACCTTTTAATAGATAACATAAGGATCACACAACCTTAGAACACTCTGCAGGAGATGGCCCACCTGTTTTGCCTTCAACTACCATTTCTGTATACCTTCAACCGCCACAAGCATTACGCAGTCACTTGATCTTCCTGAGTCTGGACTCATACCGCAACATGAAAGTTACTTCACTCCCAACTAGGAAACATGAAAAGATTCTTCACACACCCATAACTCGGGGCTACACATCCAGTCACAATGGAAATCAAACACTTAATAGTTCTTCTATCATCTAACAGACCTTCATCGTCACTTCCAAGTCACATAAACACATCTTGCGGTACTAACATACTCATCACGTGGCTATTCAGCCGCCATTCCCACTAATAGAGACTATACCGAGCATATAAGCTCCAAAACACTTGCTCACACAATCAGCACCTCGGTGCTCAATCCATAGGCAAAAATCCGGCCTCAAGTCCTCCAGACTGGCCCAACATCAAACTCACAGAGATCACATCTCATCCCTTAATCGGGGAATCACAAGCCATCAAGGCACCTCTGATACTGAGTGCTCATATGCGCATACAAACGCATGGAAGGAATTTCAAGAGATTCTTTTCAAGCTGAATCAAAGACGCACGATAAGATTTCAAGAATGTGAAGTTGTCCTAAAGGTTCTGCAGCCTCTCGAGGATAAATACAGACGTCTTCGTACCGATCTGCGAGACTCTACTAAACCTACTCATGACTCGTGAGACCTAGTAACCTAGGCTCTAATACCAACTTGTCACGACCCAAACCCCGTATTGGTCGTGATGGCGCCTCTCGTGAAGACAAGGCCAGCCAACCAACCTAACTTGTCACTTTCAAAAATAGTTAAGCATAAATGAACCGCAAAAATATGACTTACTAATATTTATTAACGAAATTACAACCCAACACAGCCCTAATCGGGGTGTCACATATCACGAACAACTATAAGAAAGTAACTCCACTGCAAGGTCTATTATATACAAAATCAAAATAATGAACAAAGGAGAGAAACATGGTGCTGCGAACGCTGACAGTCACATATCTAACTTATATAAATCTGCCTCTGATCGGCCCAAAACCAGCTACCGGGTGAATAGATACCTACATCTGCACACGAGGTGCAGGGAGTAAAGTGAGAACTCCAACTCAGTGAGTAGTAATAAAGGTAAATAACAATTAAGCAGTAAGAAATCACGTAAAGTAACCAACATGCTGTATAGAAGCAGGGTAAAATCGTTTGAGAAAATAGTGAAGCTGTGAAATATTTGGAAATATCTTGGCTCAGTTTAAATCTCTTTTGAAAATGATCTTTTCAACAGTCGCGAAGACGATCTCAAAATAGTTAGTGCTGATAAGCATCGAAAATTCCGCCCCTCGGGCACAAATACCACAGTATAACAGGTAAAAAGGCAAATAAATATGCAAGATGAGCACATAAAAGTTCACCCCTCGGGCAATATCTCAAAATAGTACCAGCCCCTCGGGCTCACTCTTAGAAACACTCTTATCCCCTCGGGCTCTCTCTCTCAGATCACTCTCAGAACAGTATCATATAGCAACCCTTGCGGCGTGCAGCCCGATCTACATCTCGCTGCGGCGTGCATCCCGATCCATATATTGCTGCGGCATGCAGCCAGATCCATATGGGTATCCACGCTCACTGTAGGGGTGCAGACTCCGAAGGGGCCCCTTACGGCCCAAGCGCAATATCAAGCCATCTCGTGGCATCAAATCTAGGCCCTTGGCCTCATATCAGTATCA
>MU743533.1:87626-97904 GCA_026770625.1 Nicotiana glauca | reverse complement strand
CCACGAGTCTATACATATCAAAATTACCAAAATCGGAGTCCATTTGACCCCTCAAATTCCACTTTGAAATACCAAATTTCCAAGCCCTAGCTTTACCCTCTTTTGATGAATTTCCACAAATTTCCATGTTAATTCTACTATTAAATAATGTATTTACACCATAGAATCCTGTTTTTAAGTCCAAGAGTTCATACCTGATCAAAGCCCTTGAAACCCTCTTCAAAATCACCCAAAAACTCTCCTAGTCCGAAGTGAAATATGTTACTCTTTCAAAATTTCGTGAAGATGAATTAAATATTTCTGTCCAGCAGAAACCGCTTCTGCGACTTCCGCTTCTACGGTCTCTTTCCGCTTCTGCGGAAATTCCCATAATCCAAAAACCCGCTTCTGCGACTTAAATCCCGCATCTGCGTCTTCGCAGATGCGGCTTCCCCAACCGCTTCTGTGGAATCAGCGCTCAGGTCCCACCACCGCTTCTGCGGTCCAATATTCGCACAAGCGAGACCGCTTCTGCGGTCCAAGCTTCGCAGAAGCGAAAACACCAGTTGCAGCAGACTTAGCAACATGCAAAATTTCAAAACTCTCCGTTTAACCATCCGAACTCACCCCGATGTCCCCGGGACTCAAAAAAAAATACCAATGCATACTACAACGTTATTCAAACTTGTTCCAATCATAAAAAACCCATCCAACAACACTAAAATCATGAATTCACATCGAATTCAAGCCTAAGTTCTTCTCAAACTTTTGAAACATGCATTCGATCAAAAACCCAACCAAATCACCTCCGAATCACCTGAAATTTTACACACACATCCCAAATCACCTAACGAAGCTACTGTAACTCTCAAAATTCCATTCCGACCCTTGGATCAAAATCTCACCTATCAATCGGAAATCGCCAAAATACTAACTTCGCCAATTCAAGCCTAATTCTACACCGGACCTCCAAAATCACTTCCGATCACATTCCTAAGTCACAAATCATCCCCCGAAGATAACTGAATGATCGAAATTCATATCCGAGCCCTCTAACACATAAGTCAACATCCGGTTGACTTTTTCAAACTAAGCCTTCCTTAAAGAGACTAAGTGTCTCATTTTCTTCTAAAATCAATCCAAGCCAACTCGATCATGCAAGACACTGATAATGAAGCATACAAAAGCAGAAAATGGGAGAAACGGAGCGGTAACCCATGAGACGGCGGGTCGGGTCGTCATAATTACTTGTGTTTATGACCATTTTTCCATTATTTAATCGTGGTATTAGTGGAAAATTAAGAAAGAAAATTGAGGGATTAGGGCTTGATATTGGAGAGCTTTGAGTGGGGATTTGAGGAAGCATTTGAGGTCTGATTTCGATGCTTTTGGTATGAATAGACTTGTAGGAGTATAAGGATTTTTTGATGTGATTTTTTATCGGATTCTGAGTCGTGGTCCTGAGGGTCGGGTGGACCAATTTTGGGATTTTTGATGTAATTTGATTATTTTTGAGTGGGCTTTGTTCCCTTAGCATGTATTGATGTTATGAATCTGATTTTGGATAGATTTGAGATGAATTGAGGCCGAGTAGAGAGGCAAGGGCATCGTGATGTAGATTCTCATCCAGATTGAGGTAAGTAATGATTGTAAATATTGTTCTAAGGGTATGAAACCCCATATTTTATATCATTGCGTTACTTTGGGGGATTGTGACTTGGTCCGTCCGTGCTACCGTTAAGTCGTGTATTTGATTGAAAATTATTTGATATCATTGTGTTTTGGAAAAATGTTACTATGTTTTGGGTTGAATGCCATATTTGGGCCTTGTACTAACTGTTTGGACCTTTGGGGCTTTTTACTATTGTTTTTCACACTATTTTGGCTTAATATCTACACTCAGTCATGCTATGTTTTACTGATTTCATAACTCAATCTTATTTACTCAACTTTGATGCTATAAACGATATTTTTGGGCCGAATACCCTATGTTACGGATATCCCGAGTGGCTGAGAGAGGCCGATGGCCGATGGTGAGGATTGTTTCTGTATATATATATATATATATATATATATATATATATATATATGGATCGGGCTACACACCGCAACGATATTATATATATTTATATATCGGGCTGCACGCCGCAGTGATATAGCGCTTTGGCTATAGGAGCCTCTCCGGAGTCTGCACACCCCCATTGAGCGCAGTCGACTATATATATGGATCGGGCTGCACGCCGTAACGGTTATTATATGGTATCTATTGAGCGTGAGTGCTGAGTATGAGCGCTGATTGATGAGGGTTGAGTCATGAGTGACTGAGAGGCTTGCCCGAGGTGCTTTATATACATGTATTCGAGTGATGCTTTGCCCGAGGGGCTTGTTTTCATCAAATTCCTGTTTTCAATCATCCTTATACTAAGCCTCTATTGAAAATGTTAGACGGACGTTTTGAACAACTTTCGTTGAAACCGAATTTTTACGAGATGTTTGATATTTAATCATTGATCTAGCTTTGTTATTTCCTCTGACACTTTTTTGTTATGATATGTATATCCTTTATATCTGTATGAGGGGCTGTATATAAACTACCTTTTGCCCGAGGGGCCGATGATGATTTTCATCGTTTTCACTATGAACTACACTGAACATGTAATGAAACTGTTAGGAAAATATTTTTTTAAAGGATTTTTACTGAAATCAAAGTTTAATGAGATGATTTGATTTGTATCCTGTTTTGGAAACATATTGTACCCACTGTGGTGCTATGACGTGGTTTACGTGATTTCTTACTACTCAGACCTTATTTACTTTTATTACTTACTGAGTTGGCGTACTCACATTACTCCCTATACCTTGTGTGCAGATCCAGATATTTCTGAACTCGGTGGCAGGTTCATCGGAGTTAGCAAGGTAGCTGCCTGACGCTCACAGCCCTGCCTTTCCCTTACTATTCTAGTACATTATATTTCAGACTTATTTTGTATTGAGCAGACAGTGTTGCGTGTATTTAATGGCTCATGACTAGTGACACCAGATTCAGATTGGGCTGATGTATTTACATACTTGATTCCGCATATTTCTGTTGACATATTAAAAATGAAAGATTTGAGACTCAATCTGCTTTAGAAAATACAAATTTTACAAAAGATTTTTTATATTGTTCATGTTGTTTCGGCTGGTCTAGTACTGTAATAAGCGCCATCATGACCGGAGTATTTGGGGTCGTGACAATGTCCTACCAAGTTGATGGTTTTTCTTTCTTTGATGACGCGATAGCCTTTCATAGTATTAAATAGGAGGGGTGAAAAAGAAGATTATGATTGTTTTTTCTTGAAATGTGGGAATCAATCTGCATAACGATAGCGGCACAAATAATATCGGAAAAATAAGAAAAGAGAAAGAAAAAAAAAGAAAAATGGTATAACTAAATCCTTTGATTGAAGGTACAAAAATAATGTATTTGGGAGCCGTGGATTGCATATTTTTTGTAATAAAAACTTGTTTATGTCACGTAATTAGTTAAACATGAATATTAAGGGTAATAAAATTTCAAATAATTTATATGAATGAAAAAATCTGTGAAAACACCTGCACTTAATGTCCATCCTCAAGGCCTTTACCAACTCCCCTTCAGGCCCAATTTGGGCACAAAATTAGGTAAGGAAAATGTGAACATTAACACACGCTCTTACCTAAGGAAAACAGTGATTAATCGCGGACAACAGCGTTGTACTCACTATTCCACCAACCTGTAAAATAAAAACTCACAAACCTAACACGAGCAAAACACAACGAGACACGACTCTGTGCAAAATACTACTAATACTTGACCATATTGATAGGCTAGACCAACAAATTCTTTGGAGGGCATAAACCCATCCTTATCATCATCTTCTTCTTCTCCTTGTGTTTCATTACTTTCTTTCTGATTCTGATTCTGTACATTCATTCTCACCTGAAAATGGATTCCAAGAACCAATCTTCAGACAACCCAGAAAACCAAACGCCTCAAGAAGACCAACAACTTGTTGTCCCTTGTCCACCTCTACCCATAGCCTCCATCTCGCTTTCTCTCTCTACAATCCTCCCCACCCACTTCCTTACTCCTCCCAAAATCTCCTCCACCCTTTTCAGACCCAACAAAGTTAAAATCCCAACCCAAATTTCATCTCTTTCAAATCTCTCTCTTTCAGCTTCAGCTACTCTCCCTCCTACAAAATCCAACTTCAAGTCCACTTTCTCCGCTAACCCACTTCAAGATTCTCTCACTCTAAACCCACTTCGCCCCTCTGAGCCTTCTAATGCCGCAGGCCTTCGACGAGCATCCATCGTTTGGTTCCGTAACGATCTGCGTGTCCACGACAACGAGTCCCTCAACGCGGCCCACAATGAGTCCATGTCTGTTTTGCCCGTTTACTGTTTTGACCCGAGAGATTACGGCAAATCCTCATCTGGGTTTGATAAAACCGGCCCATATCGCGCTAGTTTCCTGATTGAATCCGTCACTGACCTTAGGAAGAATTTACAGGCAAGGGGGTCTGATCTTGTAGTTAGAATTGGAAGGCCAGAGACTGTGTTGGTTGAATTAGCCAAGGCTGTGGGAGCTGAAGCAGTGTATGCTCATAGAGAAGTTTCGTATGATGAGGTTAAAGGGGAAGATATGATTGAGAATGTAATGAAGGATGAGGGAGTGGAGGTGAAGTATTTTTGGGGTAGTACATTGTATCATGTGGATGATTTGCCTTTTAAGTTGGAGGAAATGCCGACGAATTACGGAGGGTTTAGAGAGAAAGTGCAAGGGTTGGAGGTAAGGAAGACAATTGAGGCATTGGATCAGTTGAGGGGATTGCCTGCTAGAGGTGATGTGGAAACTGGGGAGATTCCTTCTTTGGTTGACTTGGGCCTCAATCCGAGCGCCACCATGGGTCAGGTATTACTATTTTATAGTTTCGCATTCATCATTAGAAATGTAGAGAACGCCTAAGATAGATAATTTAGTATTGGAATGAAACGAGTTTCAGTTGTTATAGAACGAAACGAATTTTACATTGGTATCTAGAAAATGTAGAGAACTTCTGTTCTTTGAGAACTCCTAATTTAAAAGGACAAACTTTGACTTAAAAGGAAAATTCTTTTGAGTATTGGAATGACACAGGTTCATATGTAGTATAGCGGATGGTAAGAATTCAGATAGTTGAATTCTACTAGTTTTATTTTTTAATACTAGAATCCAAGTAGTATGAGATTGAGGTATAGTTGTTGTTCTTTAGTTTCACATTGCTTTCTGTTTCTTAGATACTTCATTTTTAAGTGATAGAAACGATCAGGAGTCCTTTTTTATAACAGGTGGAAGTGATTCAAGTCAGAAATATTTGATGGTTTAATGTGCATCTCTTGTATTGTGAACATTATAAGATTTAACCCCATGTTAAGTAGGTTTAGTGTTTGGCATTTGAGCATCAGTAAGTAAAATGACCCTCGCTCTACTTGTAGTATCCTTGTATGGACTAGTTATGTGTACTGAAATATCAAGCTCATAGCTTTGGCAATTTGTTGATCAGTATATTGATGAACTTCTTATTAATTGGTCACCAACTAGGACACAGCACACCAAATAACTTTTATTTGCTGGCCCAAAATGTAATCTGGAAAGAACCTTCTTTAGGAGTAATGTATGGAGATTGCTTTTAAGTATTACCTGCACCGTGTGTAATCACTTAAGAAACTGTTCCATATTTGACTGACTTGAAATTGTAACTCTCATGCTGTATTTAATCTTAGGAACCGTAAGTTGTTTAACATAACAAACGATTCCGACAAAGTTGATTTGTTTCAGTTACTTAGCAAACTATGGCAAATATAAACATTTCTTTATCTTAGTATACTTAAAATATTTGCATTTGCCCCTCATTTAGAATGGAAAACCAGCAGCTAATGCTTCCCTTGTGGGAGGAGAAAATGAAGCACTGCAGAGACTTAGAAAATTTGCAGCCGAATGCCAAGCCCAGCCCAATAAGGAAAACAAAGATGGCACTACTGACAGCATATATGGTGCAAACTTTTCTTGCAAAATATCTCCTTGGCTCGCTATGGGATGTCTGTCTCCTCGGTCCATGTTTGATGAATTGAAAAAATCCACTTCAAGGTATTGTCTGATCAATAGTTTATTTCTGTCCTGATACTAATTAATGCCTATGAGACTATTATAACTGGTTAATGCTTTATTGGTACTTTGTGCTGCAGAACAATTTCAGCTGCCTCTAGCCAGAAAGACAGTGGTAGTGGCACTGGGCTGAACTGGCTAATGTATGAGCTGTTATGGAGGGATTTTTTCAGGTAATACAGCATGTAGCTTAGCTCCTACAATCATGGAGCTTGTTTCACTTTTATTCGGTGTTACATTCATCCCACACTTAATTGGAATAATTCCCACTTTAGTGTTATGGGGGAAGGCTTTCATGACATCAATATGTCACTCTGAATCTTATTCAGCTTCTACCATATATTTTACTATTATTCTTTGGATAACATTCTATTCTGGCGTGCCAGATTCATCACCAAGAAATACAGCACTGCAAAACAAAATACTGCTGCTCCTGTTACTGCTTGTGTAGGAGCTGCTGCTTGAGGATGGTCTATTCCAAGAGGAGAATGGACGTTTCCTTTTTGTATCTTGATGATTCTTTCCAGAAGTTTAGCCGTGGAATTTTAGAGTTGGATTGTCTTGAGATTGAAGTATTCATCAATGATACACAATTTGCCTAGTCAATAAGTGTTGGATATGACAGAATTCGCCGCCATTGCTTTATCATCTTATAAGTTATTTTATTTGATCGATAGTTGAAGCAGATATGATAACAAACATTCCTGGATGAGGCTTCTTTAAACTTAAATAACAAGTAAATGTGGCCTGCAATTGAAGAAAATATTACTTCTCATTATCTTAAGAACAGACAACGGAGAAAACACTTGAGGAAATATATGTTCAATGTTTCAGATAGCTAGTTGTCTTTGCGAAACTTCAACTTGGTTCCTAAATTAGGGTGTAAGAGTCTTGTTAGGCTTATTTATGTATACTAGTTTCTGGGAACGTCAGTTGCACGTTGTCCCCTATCAGTATTATAAAAAAAATATTTTCCCGTCCTGTTTTACTTGCCACATTTTCCTTTTGTATCCACTTAAGAAATCACAAGTAAAAACTGTTTTGTGACTAATTACTCTTACCTCTTTTAATAAATGTACACTCTATTAAAATTATATATTTTCAAGAATAATTAGTATTAACAACAATATAAAAAAATAATTAATTTTCTGAAATGACAAGCATTTTTTAGTTACCTTGGCTACTAAAAAGTGATAGAGGAATACATTTTTGAAAAGAATTGGACCATAAATTAAAATAGGAGTATTGCTGACGGGAAAGAGTAAAACTACTAATTAAAAAGGCAGAATACATAACTGGACAATTAAACTTGGCCATTTTTGTCATTTGGATACTTAAACATAGAGTTGTTCCTATCAGACTCTTCAACTAAACTACATATGTGCCAATTAGACACTTTATAAACCATCTGACAAAAGCTTTTATAAAAATTAAACGCGTGTATTACAGTTGCCTCTAACAACTTAAAATATTCCACCTTATAGAATTAACCCCCAAAACAAATTGAAACTCATTTTAGAAAATGAAAAATCTGACCTTCGGCTCTGGCGACTTAGTGCCCTGAAAAGCTCGCTGCAAATTTCCTCCGTTCAACTTCATCTCACTTCTTCTTGTTTCGATTTCACTGAAATACCACGCTACTCTCTCTATTCCTCGTTTAAGTTGGTGTAACTTACAAGTGACGTGTAAAGAGAACAAGCATGTCAAATGAGAATAGTCAAATCCTTGTAAACTAAACTTTCTTTTTAAAAAAATTAAGAGGAAAAATGATGGTTTCACGGGAAGAAGAAGAGAAATAGAATGTAGGGTAAAAGTTAGCTTTAATTGAAATAACATATTATAATATAATAATAATATAATAATAATCAATAACATTTTTCTCATGTTCACGCGTCATTCCCCCCGCACTCAATCATGTCACTACAAAGTGTCGAATTGATACAAATGTGGTTTAGTTGAAGGGCCTGATAGGAACAACTCCATGTTTAGGTGTTCAAGTGACAAAAAAGGCCAAGTTTAAAAATCTCTTTTTTATTAGGCGTGTTAAATTCGTGTTCAACCTCAACTAAATATTTCATCTTCAAGATTGTACTCCTCTCTCTCTCT
This sequence comes from Nicotiana glauca, assembly GCA_026770625.1. Lineage (NCBI taxonomy): Eukaryota > Viridiplantae > Streptophyta > Magnoliopsida > Solanales > Solanaceae > Nicotiana > Nicotiana glauca. Next base: position 89,650 of record MU743533.1, on the reverse strand, counting down.
CTCTCTCTATATATATATATAAAAATTAGGAAAGACATGAACAAAAACATATATCTTTACAAAACCTGCAATACAACACACTAAAGGAAATAAGTAGAGAAAACGTTGAATGAGGTTGAAAGTAATTCTGTTGAAATCTTCAGTTATATTTCTATGTAACTCTTCATAGGTTCAAAGATATCGAATTGAGAGGATCAGAGTGGGTAACTCCTCCTTCTCTCTAGAATGCATTCTCAACCTATTGAGAAGCAAACGTCAATCCCTCCCAAACCTCCAGATTTAACCCAATCCCCCCTAATACCAAACAATATGAAAAGACTAATTTCCTTTAAAGAATAACTATTGAAGACTAACCCAACAATCTTCACCCCTTCCATAGATTATGAAGAGATGTTTGAACCATCAAAAACAGTGGAAGACATAGAAATAGGAAGTGATCAAGAAAACAATCTAGGAAAAGCTATACAAATCTCCCTTTCATTGGAAGAAAGACATCGTATCTATGAGCCATGGAAATTCTCTATTATAATTAAGTTAGTAGGGAAACATATGCTACACCACTACCAAAAGAGGAAGATTCAAGATCTATTGAAACCAACGGAAGAATTCTCTTTAATTGATCTTGGTGAACACTACTACATAATCAAGTTCACAAAGAAAGAAAATATGGATAAAGCTATTAACCTAGGACTATGGTTCATCAATGGTCACTTTCTATCTATCTCCAAATGGAAACCCAACTTTGTGGCTAAAAATGCAAAACTAACTTCCTCAGCTGTTTGGGTAAGACTGCCTCAACTACCAACTGAGTTCTATGATGGAAAAATCCTAGAAAAAATTGGCAATGCAATAGGATGACTGCAAAAAATTGATACATGCACCTCAAATACCCTAAGAGGTCGTTATGAAAGAATTTGTGTTGAAATTCCTTTGGAAATCCAGTTCAGCCTTTCCTATACGTTGGAGATCACAAGCAAGATATACTCTATGAAGGGGAGGATTTTCTTTGCAAAAATTGCAGCCGCTTTGGTCACACTAAAAGACAATGCAACTATATCAAGATGCAAAACTTGGATCCTCACCGTGCAGGACAGGAACAATACCAAGGAGCTCCACAAGAAGCATGTGACTCGGAATGGAAAACTGTCCCCTTCAACAAGAAGAAAAGTCAAGGCAAAAAAACTCCTACCCAAGTGCCTACAATCCAAGCTAATGGAAGCCAAGGTCCAGGTATTCCGGTAAAACTATTCAATGCTAAGACATGTAAGTTCTTGTTTACCCAAACACTCCATTATAAAACAAAAAATAATCTCCTTAATAATCAACATCTTCCTGTCACTACTCATCCTAAACCTCCTTCTCATCAATCTACCTCTAATATGGAAAACCACCTCTTAGAAGAGAAGCAAAAGGATTTGACTCAAACCACTTTGGTTAAGGAGAATTTTGTTAGCAATAATAGATTTAATCAACTAAACAGTGAATTGGATCTTGACACACAAGACACTTGCATGCAAGATTCTAACGTGGCACCCCATATTGCTAAACCCTTAGTGAAATCCAATGCCATGCAAAATGATACTTGTATGGACAACTTTACCCCTAATCGCTAATCATCCCCCCACTGTCCCGAACCCCCTCCTTAACCCAAAATCTTTCCAAAATCTCCCCATATTCACAAAATCTTTCATAATCTCCCGATCCATGCATGTTGGCCAAATGGCAAAGGCCATAGAAGAAACTTGCCAAATGGACATTCCCATGGATGATCCAATCCAAGCATTTAAGTGCTCCTTTAAAAGTGACCTAGAGCAACCAAAGGACATCGATAAAAACGAATCAATCATTACCTCCCCACCCAATTGTCTAACCTCTTCTCCTACCCAATATCCCATGCCAACTTCCAGTGCATTTAATTCACCTAGTCTCAACCAAAATTCCAAGAGTTCCATCATCACTAAGGAGAAGAACTCGACTATTTCAAGTCTTGAGACAATGTCACCCTCTCCAAATGGAAAACATTC
>MU743533.1:75813-87428 GCA_026770625.1 Nicotiana glauca | reverse complement strand
GAGGGGGGGGGAGGGGAGGAGGGGGGGGGCAATAAAAACTTTAGGAGAAACTTTAGGGAGATGCTTGACACTCATAGGCCATGCTTGGTTACTTTGCTGGAAACAAGGATGATAAACCATGTTGCCTTGCTCAATGAATTTAGTTTCTCCGAGATGATAGAAGTTCCTTCGGAGGGACAATCAGGTGGTATGCTCATGATGTGGAGGGATGACATAATCAATGTCCAAAATATTGTTAGAAGAGGCCAAGAAATCCATGCAACTATAGAGGTACATCCTTTACGTAAATCTTGGCTCTTTACTTCTATTTATGCTAGTACCAATATTTCTTCTAGAAATATTATGTGGGATAACCTAGAAAATATTAGTAATTCTTATAAAGGACCTTGGCTAGTAGGTAGTGATTTTAATGATATTCTTACTACTAGCGAGATATTTGGAGGTAAACCAATCAAAGATAATAGAGCTAAATATATTTGGTCCAAAATTAATAACTGTAACCTAGTTGACCTAGGCTTCAAGGCAAGTAAATACACTTGGACCAATAATAGACATAAGAATAAGAGCCTTATTTTAGAAAGGCTTGATAAAGTTTTTGGGAATGAAGGAGAGGAATGGAAGTAGTCGTCTTGCTTCTTTTCTTTGGATCTGCTTATGTCTCTACTTCAATGGTTAGAACTCTTTCCTAAAAGCTCTATTATCCACCTCCCCAAAACTCACTCTGACCACAATCCTATCCCGGTGGAATTAATTCCTAAAAAAGAACTCCTCATAAGGTCCTCTTTAGGTTGGAAACCTTCTGGTGTAGACATCCGGAGTTTCAATCTATTGTTAAAAACTCCTGGAATAACAGTGACTATTTTAAGGCTAGCTCTAATTTTATTGACAACATATTTCTTGAAAAGACAGGACTTTTGGTAATATTATGGGTAGGAAGAGAAAACTCTTAGATAGACTTCAAGGCATTCAAAATTCTAACAACTATGCTACCAGCTCTTTTCTAAAAAATCTGGAATTAACTCTTCGTCAGGAGTTTAATGATATCCTGAAAATAGAAGAAGACTACTGGAAACTTAGATCCAGGATAATGTGGTTTAATGATGGTGACACTAATTCTAGATTTTTCCACATTTCTGCCACTAATAGAAAAAGAAGAAACAAAATTACTTTCTTTAAAGACGATGTTGGTAACTGGATAAATGACCGTAGTCTTATTCTGACCCATGTCCAAAACTATTTTACCTCTACTTTTACCTCTTCCCATACTCACTCTTCCTGGGTTAACCATCTTAATACTCAATCCAATTGCAAAATTATTAACCTAGAACAACTAGATGCTCCCCTACTGGATAATGAAATAAAAAGTAGAGTCTTCTCTTTTAAACCATTCAAATCTCCCGGTCCAGATGGTCTGCACCCCTTCTTCTTCCAAAAATAATGGTTCCATATAGGAAATTCTGTCAAAAATCTCTACCACAACATCTTCAATAACCAAATAATCCCTCCAAATATTAACAAAACTCTCCTATGCCTCATTCCTAAATTCCATAATGCCAATAATATCATAAACTTTAGACCTATTGGCTTGTGTAATACTATCTATAAAATAATTACCAAGATTCTAGCCAATCGTATCAAACCTTTCCTGGATCAACTAATTAGTCCTTACCAAGCTAGCTTTATGAAAAACAGAAGAGCCTCAGACAATGCTATCATCATCCAGAAAATATTTTCTAAATTCAATAAGCTGAAAGGGAAACAAGGCCATATGATCCTGAAAATTGACTTGGAAAAGGCTTTCGACCGCCTTGAATGGTCTTTCATTTTTCACACATTGGACTTCTTCAAATTCCCTCCCAAATTTCCTAAACTCTTGCTAAATTGCATCTCTACCTGCAAAATAGCTTTTTTAGTCAATGGAGCTACTACAAACTATTTTCAACCAAGTAGAGGTATTAGACATNACTAAACAGTGAATTGGATCTTGACACACAAGACACTTGCATGCAAGATTCTAACGTGGCACCCCATATTGCTAAACCCTTAGTGAAATCCAATGCCATGCAAAATGATACTTGTATGGACAACTTTACCCCTAATCGCTAATCATCCCCCCACTGTCCCGAACCCCCTCCTTAACCCAAAATCTTTCCAAAATCTCCCCATATTCACAAAATCTTTCATAATCTCCCGATCCATGCATGTTGGCCAAATGGCAAAGGCCATAGAAGAAACTTGCCAAATGGACATTCCCATGGATGATCCAATCCAAGCATTTAAGTGCTCCTTTAAAAGTGACCTAGAGCAACCAAAGGACATCGATAAAAACGAATCAATCATTACCTCCCCACCCAATTGTCTAACCTCTTCTCCTACCCAATATCCCATGCCAACTTCCAGTGCATTTAATTCACCTAGTCTCAACCAAAATTCCAAGAGTTCCATCATCACTAAGGAGAAGAACTCGACTATTTCAAGTCTTGAGACAATGTCACCCTCTCCAAATGGAAAACATTCCCCCCCTCCATCCCCAAGATCAACCCTAAATAATTTATGCTCAACCCCCCAAGCTCAAGATTACTAACCCACGAGTTGGATGGAACTAGGGCTCATGGGCCATGCACTCTCGTTCACAGTACCCATCAACGGCCAAGAAGCCAAAGTAATTTTGCACAACACTCAATACCTAGCTCAACTCATCACGGAGGGAATGAGATTGGCGATGAACAACTATCTAAACCAAGTATGGCTCAATAATGTCATTCACCCAATGGCACCATCATTGAACCCTCAAATGGCCCAAGAAATGAGGGAGCAATGGAATATGCCCCCTCAATTCAACCCCATGCATCCTCTCAATGCTCCACTGGATCTCCCTTTCTTTCCAACAGAGATGTACAAACACCTAAACCCCATCTTTCTCCCATGGGATGTCACCTAGGGAACCAAGGGAATGTACCCCCCCTCCCAACCACCTCCAGTACCCCCACCACCACAACAATAAGACCCCATACCAGGGCCAGTAGAGGCATAGATGGAGGAGGACGATGTCTCCCTAAATCCTCACTTAGGGCCAATCCTAAATCTCTCAAACCTAAACGGAATAAAAATATTTCTATTCACGAAAAGGCACGAAAAGAGGTATGTTCTTAGTTGCCTACTAGCCCTATACAAGTGCTCGATGGATATACGCCCTCCACATGACCCTACTGTGGGGAACAAGGCTATGATACTAGTTCCATCGATGAGGAGGAACCCTGTCCAAGCGGGAATAAGNTATTTCTTCTAGAAATATTATGTGGGATAACCTAGAAAATATTAGTAATTCTTATAAAGGACCTTGGCTAGTAGGTAGTGATTTTAATGATATTCTTACTACTAGCGAGATATTTGGAGGTAAACCAATCAAAGATAATAGAGCTAAATATATTTGGTCCAAAATTAATAACTGTAACCTAGTTGACCTAGGCTTCAAGGCAAGTAAATACACTTGGACCAATAATAGACATAAGAATAAGAGCCTTATTTTAGAAAGGCTTGATAAAGTTTTTGGGAATGAAGGAGAGGAATGGAAGTAGTCGTCTTGCTTCTTTTCTTTGGATCTGCTTATGTCTCTACTTCAATGGTTAGAACTCTTTCCTAAAAGCTCTATTATCCACCTCCCCAAAACTCACTCTGACCACAATCCTATCCCGGTGGAATTAATTCCTAAAAAAGAACTCCTCATAAGGTCCTCTTTAGGTTGGAAACCTTCTGGTGTAGACATCCGGAGTTTCAATCTATTGTTAAAAACTCCTGGAATAACAGTGACTATTTTAAGGCTAGCTCTAATTTTATTGACAACATATTTCTTGAAAAGACAGGACTTTTGGTAATATTATGGGTAGGAAGAGAAAACTCTTAGATAGACTTCAAGGCATTCAAAATTCTAACAACTATGCTACCAGCTCTTTTCTAAAAAATCTGGAATTAACTCTTCGTCAGGAGTTTAATGATATCCTGAAAATAGAAGAAGACTACTGGAAACTTAGATCCAGGATAATGTGGTTTAATGATGGTGACACTAATTCTAGATTTTTCCACATTTCTGCCACTAATAGAAAAAGAAGAAACAAAATTACTTTCTTTAAAGACGATGTTGGTAACTGGATAAATGACCGTAGTCTTATTCTGACCCATGTCCAAAACTATTTTACCTCTACTTTTACCTCTTCCCATACTCACTCTTCCTGGGTTAACCATCTTAATACTCAATCCAATTGCAAAATTATTAACCTAGAACAACTAGATGCTCCCCTACTGGATAATGAAATAAAAAGTAGAGTCTTCTCTTTTAAACCATTCAAATCTCCCGGTCCAGATGGTCTGCACCCCTTCTTCTTCCAAAAATAATGGTTCCATATAGGAAATTCTGTCAAAAATCTCTACCACAACATCTTCAATAACCAAATAATCCCTCCAAATATTAACAAAACTCTCCTATGCCTCATTCCTAAATTCCATAATGCCAATAATATCATAAACTTTAGACCTATTGGCTTGTGTAATACTATCTATAAAATAATTACCAAGATTCTAGCCAATCGTATCAAACCTTTCCTGGATCAACTAATTAGTCCTTACCAAGCTAGCTTTATGAAAAACAGAAGAGCCTCAGACAATGCTATCATCATCCAGAAAATATTTTCTAAATTCAATAAGCTGAAAGGGAAACAAGGCCATATGATCCTGAAAATTGACTTGGAAAAGGCTTTCGACCGCCTTGAATGGTCTTTCATTTTTCACACATTGGACTTCTTCAAATTCCCTCCCAAATTTCCTAAACTCTTGCTAAATTGCATCTCTACCTGCAAAATAGCTTTTTTAGTCAATGGAGCTACTACAAACTATTTTCAACCAAGTAGAGGTATTAGACATGGTGACCCCATCTCCCCCTATATTTTTATCCTCTGCCTAGAAATGCTCACCAGATATATAGAATACCAAGTAGATATCAAAAACTGGGACCCCATTTTCCTAGGATATAAATGTCCAAAGCTATCCCACCTATTATTTGCTGACGACCTTTCTCTCATGGCTAGAGCAAATACTAAATCCTGTCGGGCCATAAAAAATGGACTTGACATATTTTGCTCTCTAACTGTTCAATACATTAATTTGACTAAATCAAAGATCCTTTTTTCAAAAAATTGTAATCAATCAATCATTACCAACATTACCACTTCTCTTGGAATTAAAAAGAGTAAGAACTTTGGCACATATCTTGGTTTTGCCATCCTTCATCACAGCCTAAAACGTAGTGATTACCAATTCCTCATAGACAAAATGAGAACCAAACTTGCATACTGGAAAATGAGGTTTTTTAGCTTGGCAGGAAGAACAACTCTTGCATCATTATGACTTAACACCATCCCAAACCATTACATGCAATACACTCTGCTCCCTACTAAAACCCTTAAAGAGATTTATAAAGTCCAAATGGATTTCATTTGGGGTAGTACAATTGGAAAAAGGAAACTTCACTTGGTAAACTGGTCCACTATATGCCAACCCAAAAAATATGGTGGACTGGGGATCCATAATACACTCAATAAAAACCTTTGTACCCCGGCCAGCTTAAGCTGGAGACTCCTTACTAATACCCTTATTCCTTGGGCAAAGCTAATCATCTCTTACTATTGCAATAGCTCTTCTGCAAATAGAACCTCCTTCCTCTAGAAAAGCATTTGCAGAGGGTGAAAAATATGTTCCAAAGGCATCACATGGTCCCCTCACATCCACTCCAACCTTAACTTATGGGGGGACAATTGGATACCAAATATTGGTAGCCTAAAGAATCTATTTACAGGCCCCTCTTCAGCCAAAGACCTCTCTATAAAAATCAAAGACATCTTTGATGGAACTAAGTGGAACCTAAACTCTTTAACCTTCCCTCCCCCTCCGGATGTGTTAGCAACCATCTCTAAAATAAAAATCCGCCAAAAAGGCATTCTCACTGACATTCCTACTTGGTCCCTCACCACCAAAGGAGTCTTTACCACCGCCTCTTATTATACTATGCTTGATTTCCAAAGGGATCTAACCCTGACTTTGAATGGATCTGGCACCCGGAGTGCCCTAACAAAATTAAATTTTTCCTATGGCAATGTCTTCACAATCGAATCCCTTGCAGGAAGTACCTTTCGCAGATTGGACTAAACATTGATTCAAACTGTCCCATTTGCAAAAATCCTATTGAAGAGTCAATTGAACATATCTTCCTGGATTACAGAGTTGTCAGTAATCTCTGGACAGAATTGCAAGCAACCCAGGAAATCATAAAAAGTGGGAAGCAGTGGCTTTTCCAAGTAAAAGATCTCAATATCCCTCTAAAACACAACCTCATTAACTGGGAAAACTTCTTTCCTTTCCTCATCTAGCATATCTGGATTAATAGAAACAATAATAACATCAACAACACGAATATTTTTTTAAGGGGATCCCAAATCATGCTAAAGGCATTGGAATTAAACTTTTCCCTTATCCACCCTCCCAAATCCCTTATAAAATTTAACTGGTTCAAACCCCAGGGGATGATACAAATTGAATGTGGATGCAAGTTTTCATAGTAGTGGAAACAATTGTGGTCTAGGAGGTGTCTTTAAAAATGCAACCGGCTGATGGGTGGTTGGTTTTGCAAAACTAGCCCATACAAATGGCTCCCTTGCATCAGAATTAAAAGCACTATGAGAAGGGCTACAAACAGCAAAGGAATGGAATCTCTTCCCACTTGAGATTGAGACTGACTGCTCAGAGGCTATCCAAGCAATACAACATGGTAATAAATTACTTAACAAAACTGTTAATGAATGCAAGTCCTTAATGCACCAGCAGAGGGTTACTCTCCAACACACTTTCAGGCAGGGAAATAGGATTGCCCACCAACTAGCCAAAGAAGTTCTAGGAAGGGAAAACAAGTCTCAGGGATTGGCAGGAGGCAGCAAAGCAGTGAAATCCACAAAAAATATTTTGTCGTACCACCTTTTGATGTACTACATTTTGTTGAAAGTGACAAACTTGAATCACCTTGTCATGAAATACTCCTATGTAACAAAATTTGTAATATGGTAGCAAGCTTGGGAAACAAATGCATCCTCCGTGATGCTAGTTATGTTAACTATGTAATGGATGTTCCTTAGCTTTTAATATATATATTTCCTGTTTGTTAAAAAAAAAAAAACTCTTCATAGGTTCGATCCCAATGGGATGTCTATGACTGACCTCTGTAATGCCCCTTAGTACTAAGTAAAAATTTCTGTTTTAAACAAAAAAAGGAAAGTGATTCTTTTGATCTTTTAGTCACGTCAGAGAATGGCCTTTAAATGTCTGCTGGTTTTATTCATATTCATTACAAGCTAAACATACATGTTATATTATAAAGACTTCAATTCCCCGGAAGAAGTATTAATCAGGTTCAAGTTTACAATTATTATTACAAGTTGACGCTCCAAGATAAAGGCACGTCGCTTGAGTTCATAACTTTTTGGCCCTTATATTCAATGTAGGGGTGTTCATAAAAACCCGAAAAATCGAAAACAAAACCGACCAAAAAAGGTCGATACTTTTTGGTTTGGTTTGGTTTTGGTTTTGAATTTTAAAAACCGATCAAATTTGGTGTGGTTTTGATTTTAATCAGAAAAAAAATCGAACCAAACCGACTATAGGAGTAGCTATTTCAAATTTATTATTACACCTATATATATGTATATTGTTACACAATATTTCAAAAAATTTATGGTAAATGTTAATAGTTTGCACTTTTAATATAGTTCTTTACCTCTACATTCTAGTTTGATTGGTAGTTTTCTTTTGTTTAGTGTAAGAATCCATTTCGTGTTAAAAACAACATATTTTTAATTGAGTCCTTAAATTATTCATCACTAGTTGATTCAATTATCATCCATATATTTTGGTAAATAATAGATTTCTCAAACGGCAATTGATTTGATAGTGTTACATTGAAAATGTGGTCGCCGGAATATGTGTTTGGTAGTGTATGTCTTATATCTAAGAAAAAAGCGACAAATAACCGAAAAAACCGACATAAATCGAATTGAGAAAAACCCACTTAATTGGTTTGGTTTGGTTCTAATATTTGAAAAACCGACTTAGTTGGTTTAGTTTCTTTTTAGAGAAAAATCGATCCAAATCAAACCATGAACACCCCTAATTCAATGTATTAGTTCAAGCGCATATACCTTCTGACTAATTTAGTGTACATATATAATTAGAGAGCTTTTTGTTGTCATGCTAATTGTAACTTACAATTGAATATTGGTTCCCCATAGAACTTACAATGCATATTAATTTACATAGTTGTACAATAATAGAAAAAATAATATTGTATGATAAAGGGGTAAAATGGTCACTCACTCAGTTTTCGAAGGACATTAATGACTATAAACTTTATGAAAACCATATAGAAGTTATCAAAATGTATTTAATTTACAAAATAAAGATTAAAAAAAAACTTCAAGCTCCTGAAAATGATGAATGTTAATCTTTTTTAACTAACACGGTATGTTAAGAAACTACGCCCAACATAAGTCCTATGAAGTAGAAACACGAACTTAATCCATCATATGATACATATTTATCATTGGTACGTATATCATCTTGTGTATAAAGTTTTTTTTATCTCATGCCTTGTTAATCCTCCATGTATATGCTGGCTCGAAAAGTTAACAAAAATGAAGGCATTTGTTCTTTGTACATATATTCGACAACATATATAAAAGGAAAAAAAATACACACTCCTACATAGAAATACAATCTTGATGTGAAAATTCAACAGATACAAAAGCAATGAGAAAAAAGAGAGGAGAAATAGAGAGAAATGAACACGAGGGGAGTAAATGTGAAGTGCTCCTAACTACTAAGGTTCTTCAACAACTACTAATTTTCTTCTCAATAGGGAGCATTGCCGTATATACATGCTGGGGGCAAAAAGCTTAAGTATGTATGCACGAGAAAAGCTTTTTCATCCTATAATTTTTTGTAGATGAGTAGCTATTGAAATTCATTTTAATGCCTTTAACTTTACAGACAATAACCTCATGAAGTGTCAAATTACCAACCTTTCAAAGGTCTAAAGTATCTCCTCCCTAGCTTGTGATCATGTTGGAGACGTACAGAATACTGCCTGTAAGGTTTCAACTTAACAAACACCCAATCCCCCACCTCAAATGCAATGTCAGTTCGAGATCGATCTGCCAGCACCTTCATGCGAAGTTGTGCCTTCAATAAATTGTCTTTGAGAATCTGTAGAACTTCGTCTCACTGCAATAAATAGGACTTGACTAAGTTGCTGGCAGTACTTCCCAAGATATAGCGAGCTATAGTAGGAGGTGCTCTTCTATATAAGGCCTGAAAAGGCGTCATGCCCGCAGAAGATTTGTAAGAGGTGTTATACCAGTACTCTGCCCAAGGCGACATAGCTACCCAGTTAGATGGGACTTCAGCCCCAAAGCACCATGAATATTGCTCCACACATTTGTTGAGGGCCTCTGATTGCCCATCACTTTGGGGACGATAGGCAGTGCTCATAGCCAGAGTGGATCCTTACAAGCGATTAATTTCCTGCCAAAAAGAATGAATAAATCTCGGGTCTCTATCAGTTACAATGGTTCACGGAGGACCATGAAGTTTGATTATTCCACCACAAAAGCTTCTGCTACTGTGTATGAGGAGAAAGTGGAAGGCGAAGCTATAAAGTGACCGTATTTGGTGAGACGATCTACCACTGTCATAATCACAGTCTTTCCCTTGGAACTAGGTAGGCAGGTGATAAAGTCCATAGCAATATCTTCAAACACTTGGTCCGAAATGGGTAAGGGTTGTATTACCCAGAAGGGTGTAAATTAGAGCCCTTCATTTATTGGCACGTTTGACAGGCAGCAACATAAGTCTGAATATCCTTACGCATCTGTTTCCAAAAAAAATTGGAAGCCAAACAATGGTAAGTCCGTGCGATTCCAGCACGGCCCCCTATGGCTGTGTCATGAAATTTGTACATCAGCTTTTGGCGTAGAGGAGAATCTGAAGGTATCACCAACCCTCCATTATAAAACAAAAGACCTCCCTTGAACTGATAATCAACATAAGCTCCATCCCCTTCACTCGACCGTTGTTGCATTTTTAAGATTTCTGGGTGGGAAAGGTTCAAGTGCTTCAGCTCATGTTCCAGAGCGAAAGAATGGACTGAAATTTCCATAAGAACTGCCTCTGGAGTACGCGAGGGTGCATCCGCTGCAGTATTATGCTTACCAGGCATGTAAACAATGCGGAAGTCATAGCCCACTAACTTGGTGAGCCATTTTTGTTGCTCTAGGGTTTGAATATTATGCGTGGTTAAATTTCTCAATGACTGTTGGTCAGTGAATGTCGTGAATTGCCTTCCCAACAATTATTATCGCCATCAACTCACAGCTTGAGTGGTGGCAAATATTTCCCCATTGTTAGCGGAAACGTAAAAGAAAGAACACAAGATTTAACGTGGTTCGGATCAAAATAATCCTACGTCCACCAGAGAACAATTGCCTTTCTATTATTTACAAAGGAAGGGGAGATTTCCCAATTACACTTAAGAGAATTTCTCTCTTAACTCTCTACTTACTACAATGTATTGTATTGTTTTTGGGATAATTTCTACAAATGAAGGAATGCATCTATTTATAGAGGTAATGACCTCCTCTTGATGTCATTGGTAATATCAAACTACCTCGTCTTGATGTCATGGGTGACATCAAAAGGAGGAAGCTTCCTCCTAGCATTCATGCCAACTCTTCCAATTGGCATGCCATTGTTGACTAAACATAAACCAACAACTCTTTCCACCAACTCTTCCAATTGACATACCATTGTTGACTAAACATAAACCAATATTTTCAATCTCCACCTTGGTTTGCGTTTCGAGCGTGTGTGTGAACAACTCTGGCCAAAACTTCTAAGCTTACTGGGCAATCCCGTTGTAAGAAACAAGAAGAATCAAACCATGGTTGAACATACCACCTCCACCTAACAACTGCTCTCTTCGGAGTTGCATCAATTGATGCACACCCCCGCCAAGTCTTTGCAGTGTGCAAACTTAGCGAGCGGGACAATCTTGGTCAACATGTCTGTAGCATTATCGTCTGTGATAACCTTCACGACCTTGNACTATCACATCTAAGAGTTGATTCTAGCTGAACCAAACTCAATTCCGCTACTAAACCTTTCAACCAGATAGCTTCCTTCATCGCCTCTGCTGCTGCCATGTATTCTGCTTCTGTCGTAGACAAAGCGACAATCGACTACAGAGTCGACTTCCAACTAACGGCACTGCCAACGAGGGTAAAGATGTATCCAGTTGTGGACCTTCTTCTGTCAAGATCTCCTGCATAGTCAGAATCTACATAAGCGAGAATTGAAATACCTCCACCACTTTTTCGAAAGGTCAGACCAACATCAGAAGCTCCTTTGAGACATCTCAATATCCACTTGACAGCTTCCCAATGCCTCTTTCCTTGGCTGGACATGTATCTTTTTACCACACTTACAGATTGAGCAATATCTGGACGTGTGCATACCATAGCATA
>MU743533.1:38449-61275 GCA_026770625.1 Nicotiana glauca | reverse complement strand
ATATATATATATATATATATATATATATATAAGTGTGATGTTTTCAAAACATGGATTTACAAGTATCAACAGTTTACAACAAGTGGTATAAGTCAAAAATCTTACAGCATCAAGTTTATGGTTCATCATATGACATAATGGCAAAACAAAGCATGTATAAGCTTTTCTACAATTATCATGCGCACATAATACCGAGGCGACGGCCCGAACCAACAGAAATAAACTGTGCACTTGCCGAGGATCGACGGCGCGCCTATAGATGCATCTATTCATACCGAGGTGATCGGCCCGATCCACAAATAAGGATGAAATATCAAGTTCACACACATGACATATAAATGGTCAAAAATACCAAATATAACTCAATTAACTATGGAAATATGCTCATATCCCCTTTTTAAGTCTCTAGTACACACTAGGCGTTCATAACAACAATTTAACATGACAGATAAATTTAATAGGCATGTTGTAGGCCCTAAGCTACCCGGACATCTAACATAGTAGTGCCTACACACAGGCTCTCGTCACCTAACGCGTGCGTAGTCCCCGTATTTAGCAACAAGCACTCAAACATTACCCTAAGGGGACAATTCCCTCTTACGAGGTTAGAAAGGAGACCTACGAGGTCGAATTCTAGTTATTTAAACAATTTCCTAACCATAAGTACCACTTCCCTAAATTCCAACCCCGGGCCCACGTGCCCGGATTCCAATATTTTTTTTGAAGGAAGTTGTTCTCTATCGCCTAAGGAATACAAATATATGATTTCTAGTTCATTTCATAACAAATTATAGGATTAAATCTTAGTTTTGGTTAAACCCTAGGTCTAACTCTAATCTCTTGAATTTTACCTAATTTTAGTGTTAAATCTACCTAATGTTTATGTATTTGAACTAAAAGTGAGTGGGGATTACTTACCTTGCAATGATGTGCGGAAACTCCCTCTTTGGAATCACCAAAATCGCCTAAGTGTTGAAAGAAATGTGGAAGAAACGAGCTTGAGCTCATATTAAATGAGCTTCTGTCCCCAGCGATTTTCGCTTATGCGGAGGGAATCCTGCTTCTGCGGAAGTGGGCCGCTTTTGCGGAAAAAGGCCAAGGGGGCCTGGGCCGCTTCTGCGGTCCCAAACTCGCTTCTGCGAGTCCGCTTAAGCGGAAAGCCCACCGCTTCTGCGGTTATGGGCCTGGGGCGGATGGACCGCTTCTGCGGTCAGGGGTTTGCTTCTGCGGTTTCCCTTGGGCTTGGCCCCTTCCGCTCCTGCGATAAAACGATCGCTTCTGCGGTCTCGCTTCTGTGGTCCAAGAGCTGCAGAAGCAGTTATTATAGAAGCAGCAGATGAAGTTTTTCCCAAGTTTTCCACTTCACTCGAACCTCGACCATTTGACGCTCGGGGCTCCCGAGCCCCGTCCGAACATACCGACAAGTCTGAAATCACGAGGCGGACCTACTCGAACCCTCGAAACTCTCAAAACAACGCTAAATCGAGGAATCAACCCCCAAAACCAAATGAATCAATTCATTGAACTTCAAGTTCTTAATTCTCCTTCAACGGGTCAAAACGCCCTTAAACTACTCGGATTGACACCAAATTTTACGGGTAGGTCTTAACTGATATTTCGGACTTGTACCAAGCTTTGGAATCGAAATCCGAACCCGATACCTATGAAAACAATAATTTCTTAGTTTATTTAATTCTTTGAAACTTAAACTTAACAATTTTACATAAAAATTCATTACTCGGGCTAGGGACCTCGGAATTCGATTCCGGATATACACCCAGGTTCCATATTTTCCCGCGGACCCTCAGAAATTATCAAATCACGATTTCGGGTCCATTTCCCCAAAATGTTGACCGAAGTCAGACTTGGCCTTTTTAAAGGAACTTAAAGAAGCAACTAGGCTTAATTTCTCTCAGAACTCTTCTAACTTCCGAACCACCCGTCCCTGCGAGTCATAATTTAGCTAAAGCAAGTGCGGAATGTATTATTTAAGGGAACGGGGTTTGAAAATGCAAAATGACCAGTCGGGTAGTTACATTCTCCACCTCTTAAATAAACGTTCGTCCTCGAACGGATATAGAAAAGTACCTAGACTACTGAATAAGTGGGGATATCGACTCCGCATGTCCTCCTCGGACTCCCAGGTCGCCTCCTCGACCTGTTGGCCCCTCCACTGGACTCTTACCGCAGAAATCCTCTTGGACCTCAACTGGCGGTCCTGTCTATCAACAATGGCAACTGGCTCCTCCTCGTAGCCCAAGCTCTCATCTAACCGAATGGTACTGAAATCCAACACATGCGAATAGTTGGCATGATACTTCCGGAGCATCGATACATGGAAGACTGGATGAACTCCTGATAAACTGGGAGGTAAAGCAAGCTCATAGGCAACCTCCCCAACTTGCCTCAACACCTCAAAGGGGCCAATAAAACTTGGGCTCAACTTGCCCTTCTTTCCGAATCTAATAATGCCCTTCATGGGCGAAACCTTCAAGAGAACCTTCTTGCCAACCATAAATGATACATCCCACGCCTTCTGATCTGCGTAACTCTTCTGCCTAGACTGAGCTGTGTGGAGTCTCTCCTGAATCAAGTTTACCTTATCCAAGGCATCCTAAACCAAGTCTATACCAATCAGTCTAGCATCACCAGGCTCAAACCACCCTATCGGAGAACGACAACGCCGACCATATAATGCCTCATACGGGGCCATCTCTATGCTGGACTGATAGCTGTTATTATATACAAACTCTGCCAAGGGTAAGAACTGATAACATTGCCCTCTAAAGTCAATCACGCATGCTCTAAGCATATCCTCTAAAATCTGAACTATCCGCTCCGACTGCCCGTCGGTCTGAGGATGGAATGCCGTGCTAAGCTCCACGCGGGTCCCTAACTCACTCTGAACAGCTCACCAGAAATGGGAAGTGAACTGCGGGCCTCTGTCTGATATGATGGAGACCAGCACACCGTGCAACCTCACTATCTCCCGAATGTAAATCTGAGCAAACCTCTCTGCCGTATAAGTAGTCGCCACTAGAATGAAATGGGCGGACTTGGTCAATCTATCCACAATAACCCACACTGAATCAACCTTTCGCTGAGTCCGCGGCAACCCAACCACAAAATCCATAGTGATGCGCTCCCACTTCCATTCCGGAATGGGCATCCACTGAAGTAGGTCACCTGGACTCTGGTGCTCATGCTTGACCTATTGGCAATTCAAATATTTAGCCGCATACTCCGCTATTCCTTCTTCATCCTCTGCCACCAATAATGCTGCCTCAAGTCATGATACATCTTCGTGGCACCTGGATGAATGGAGTACCTCAAACTGTGGGCCTTCTCTAGAACTCTCTCTCTCAAGCCATCAATATTAGGAACACATACACGGCCCTGAAGCCGTAACACACCATCCTCACCCATAGAAATCTCCTTGGCACTTCCTTGAAATACCGTCTCTCTGAGAATCGCCATATGTGGATCATCGAGCTGTCGAGCCTTAATCTCCCCAACAACGAAGACTGAGCAACCACACATGCTAGGACCCGGCTGGGCTCTGAAATATCCAATCTCACATGTTTTCTAGCTAAAGACTGAACGTCCAAAGCTAATGGTCTCATCTCAGCAGGAATAAGTGCCAAGCTACCCATACTCTCCGCCTTCCTACCCAAGGCATCCGCAACCATATTTGCTTTGCCTGGATGATAAAGAATGGTAATGTCATAATCCTTTAGTATCTCAAGCCACCTGCGCTGCCTCAAATTAAGATCCCTCTGCTTGAACAAATGTTGCAGGCTGCGATGGTCTGTATAAACCTCACATGACACTCCATATAAATAATGCCTCCATATCTTAAGAGCATGAACAATCGTCAACTCTAGATCTTGCACAGGGTAATTTTTCTCATGAACCTTCAACTGACGTGAAGCATATGCAATAACTCGTCCCTTCTGCATCAATACACATCCCAAGCCAACACGAGAAGCATTGCAATACACTGTATACATCCCTGAACCGGAAGGCAATACAAGAATTGGTATCGTGGTCAAAGCCGTCTTGAGCTTCTGGAAGCTCTCCTCACAATTATCGGACCAACAGAACGGGGCACCCTTTTGGGTCAATCTGGTCAGAGGTGATGCAATAGATGAAAAGCCCTGCACAAATCGCCGGTAATAGCCTGCCAACCTCAAGAAGCTCCTGATCTCGGTCACTGAGGTAGGACGTGGCCAACTCTGAACTACCTCAATCTTCTTAGGATCCACCTTAATACCCTCTCCTGACACTATATGCCCCAAGAATGCTACTGACTCTAGCCAAAACTCACACTTGGAGAACTTAGCATAAAACTTCTGCTCTCGCAAGGTCTGAATCACCACTCTTAAATGCTACTCGTGCTCCCCCAGGCTACGCGAGTATATCAAGATGTCGTCAATGAAGACAATAACAAATGAGTCAATATAAGGTCTGAACACCCTGTTCATCAAGTCCATAAATGTCGCTGGAGCATTAGTCAAGCCAAATGACATCACCAGGAACTCATAGTGGCCATATCTAGTCCTGAATGCGGTCTTCAGAACATCTGAATCCCGAATCTTCAGCTGATGATACCCTGACCTCAGGTCAATCTTAGAGAACACCCTAGCACCCTGCAGTTGGTCAAACAAATCATCAATACGAGGCAATGGATACTCTTTCTTAATGGTAACTTTGTTCAACTGGTGGTAATCAATGCACATCCGCATAGTCCCATCCTTCTTCTTCACGAATAGCACTGGTGCACCCTAAGGAAATACACTGGGCCTAACAAACTCCTTTGCTAACAACTCCTCCAACTGCTCCTTTAGCTCCTTCAGCTCCCTAGGAGCCATACGGTATGGTGGAACAGATATAGGCTGAGTGCCTGGAGCCAAATCAACACAGAAATCAATATCACGGTACGGAGGCACACCAAGAAGATCAGAAGGAAAAACATCGGTAAACTCTCAGACTACTGGCACTGAATCAATCGTCGGAGACTTTGCGGTGGTGTCTCGCACATAAGCTAGATAAGCCAAGCACCCCTTCTCCACCATGCACTGAGCCTTCAAGAAAGAATTGACCCTGCTAGGCGTATCAACTGTGGAGCCCTTCCACTCCAATCTCGGCAACCCTGGCATCGTTAGAGAAACAGTCTTGGCATGGCAATCTAGAACAGCGTGATATGGAGATAACCAATCCATGCCCAGGATAACCTCAAAATCGATCATATCGAGCAATAGAAGATCTGCTCTAGTCTCAAAACCACAGAAAGTAACCACACAAGACCGGTAGACCCGGTTCACAACCACAGAATCGCCCACAGGAGTGGACACATGAACAGGAGCACCCAAAGGCTCAGGAGAAATAGCCAGGAAACGAGCAAACAAGTATGATACATAAGAATAAGTGGACCCTGGATCAAATAATAATTATGCATCTCTACTGCTGACGGAGATAGTACCTGTGATGACGGCATCTGAGGCCAATGCATCCGGCCTGGCTGGAAGAGCATAGAATCTGGCTGGAGCACTGACTGTCTAGTCTCCACCTGTCTGAAGAGTAGCTGGCTGACCTCTCCCTGTCTGGCCTCCACCTCTGGATTGGCCTCTGCCACTCTGCCCTCCACCTCTAGTGGCTGGGTCGCTGGTGCTGGAGTCGTGGGCTGCTGCCCCTACTGTACTGCCTTGCCCCTAAGCCTGGTGCAATATCTCCTCATGTGGCATGTGTCACCTCACTCAAAACAATGTGTTGCGGCGACCTGCTGCCCTGACGACTCGCAGATCCCGTGGGAGGAGCCTGGATAGCCGGTGGACGATATGAAGTCTCCGGCATAGCACTGAAGTAGGGACCAGAAGAACCCTGAGGACCTGAACACCCGCTAGAAGAACCCTGAATAGCTGGCGGGCGGTAGGAACTCTCAGGCATGGCACTGAAATAGGGGCGTGCTGGAGTACCCCGGGCGGGAGGTGGTGGTGCTGAAGATGGGGGCCTACTGGGCTGACCCCTCCCATACTGACCTCTGCCCCTAGCTGGGGCACCTCTGAACTCTCCAAAGAATCTGGCTCTCTTGTCCTGCTGCATCTTCTCCCTACCCCTCTGACGATACCTCTCAATCCGGCAAGCAATCTCGACCACAAGCTGGTACTCTGTACCCATCTCCACCTCTCGGGCCATACCCGACCGAATACTAGGCTGCAACCCGGCGACAAACCTCCGCACTCTCTCTGCATCTGTAGGAAGTATCATAAGTGCATGGCAAGATAACTCGAAAAACCTCGCCTCGTAGTCGGTCACAGACATCTGACCCTGCTCAAGGTGCTCAAACTGATACCGCAGCTTTTCCCTCTCGGAGGGCAGAACATACTTGTCCAGGAACAACTGTACGAACTGACACCAAGGGATAGGAGGAGAACCGGCGGGCCTACCAGGAACATAGGACTGCTACCACCTACGGGCCCTGCCCTCAAGCTGAAAAGTAGTGAAGTCGACTCCATGCGACTCCAATATCCTCATAGCGTGCAGTTTGTCCCTGCACCTATCGATGAAATCCTGGGCATCCTCATGACGCTCACCTCCGAAGAGTGCGGGGTGAAGTCTGGTCCATCTGTCTAGTAACTTCTGCGGATCAAACTCCGCAGCCAGCCTAGGCTGCGGTACCGCTGCAGCAACTGGCCGAACCCCCTCTGCGGGTAGTGCACCTGGTGTCTGATATACTGCAGCTGCATGAACTGGAGCTTGAGCAGTAGGGGTCTGTGCTCCCCCTCCTGCCTGTGAAGCAGCTGGGTCTGCTGGAAATAAACCAGCCTGAGTCATGGTGTCCATGAACCGAAGCATACAGCCCATGACCTCCTGAAATCCCGGCGCAGTCATAAAATTTGCCGGAGTAGGCACAGCTGTGGGCGCCTCGCCCTGCTCCCCAATAGTGGGATCCCTCGTATGGTCTGCTGGTGGTGCAACTAGAATAGCTCTAGGACGCCCTCGTCCCCTACCACGGGCCGGTGCCCTCCCCAGGCCTCTACCTCGGCCTTTGGCAATAGGGGGAGTAGCTCCTCCCGGGTCCGGAACGTCGGGTGTACGATTCCTCACCATCAGTGAGAGAATAGAAGAATAAATTTAGTATACTGACCACTGCACGATGGAAAATGAATAAAAAGTAGTCTTTCCTAACACCTTATAGCCCCTCAAAGATAAATACAGACCTCTCCGTACCGATCTACAAGACTCTATTAGGTTTGCCCGTAACTTGTGAGACCTACGTGAACCTAGTGCTCTATTACCATGTTGTCACGACCCATTTTCCATAATAGGTCGTGATGGCGCATGACACCATTGGTCAGGCCAGCCAACGTGGAAGAATAATTAAATCCCAAATTTACCCTTACTAAAAACCCTCATAATAAAAATTTTCCCAAATTAAAACCATAAACCAACAGGGATCAATAAAATGAAAAGACAGTTATACAACCCAAAAATAACGTCTACCACTGTGTGTGTGCCAGAACCTGGTGTCAAAAGCTATGGGAAACTAGTAGAATATACATAACATGAATAATGCCCTATCCTACTGTCTGAATCAGGATAGACAGAAACAACAAAAAAAATACAAGGAAGACTTCTTCGGCTGCAGATCGGCAAGAAGGGAGTGCAACTCACCGTAGAAGTCCCAGATGCGCTAGCTGATATGCACCAGAGTGATGTCCGGATCCACCTGCCTCAAATCCTTTACATTTAAATACAGAAGTGTAGCATGAGTACATAAACAACATGTACCCAGTAAGTATCCCGTCTAATCTCAAAGAAGTAGAGACGAGAGGTCGACTCGATACTTACTAAGGTCAATTAATATATATATATGGATTTACAGCAAGTGGTATAAGTCAAGAATCTTACAGCATCAAGTTTATTGTTCATCATATTAGATAATGGCAAAACAAAGCATGTATAACTTTTCTACAATTAACATGCACACATAATACCGAGGCGACGTCCCAAACCAACAGAAATAAATTGTGCACTTGCCGAGGGTCGACGATGCGCCTATAGATGCATCTATTCATACCGACACATCAATGGTCAATAATACCAAATCAAACTCAATTAACTATGGAAATATGCTCATATCCCCTTTTTAAGTCTCTAGTACACACTAGGCATTCATAACAACAATTTAACAATAGGGATAAATTTAATAGGCATGTTGTAGGCCCTAAGCTACCCGGACATCTAACATAGTAGTGCCTACGCACGAGCTCTCGTCACCTAACGCGTGCGTAGTCCCCACATTTAGCAACAAGCACTCAAATATTACCCTAAGGGGACAATTCCCTCTTACGAGGTTAGAAAGGAGACTCACGAGGTCGAATTCTAGTTATTTAAACAATTTTCTAACCATAAATACGAGTTCCCTAAATTTTGATCCTGGGCCCACGTGCTCGGATTCCAATATTTTTTTTGAAGGAAGTTGTTCTCTATCGCCTAAGGATCACAAATATATGATTTCTAGTTCATTTCATAGAAAATTATAGGATTAAATCTTAGTTTTGGTTAAACCCTAGGTCTAACTCTAATCTCTTGAATTTGACCTAATTTTAGTGTTAAATCTACCTAATGTTTATGTATTTGAACTAAAAGTGAGTGGGGATTACTTACCTTGCAATGATGTGTGGAAACTCCCTCTTTGGAATCGCCAAAATCGCCTAAGTGTTGAAAGAAATGTGGAAGAAATGAGCTTGAGCTCGTATTAAATGAGCTTCTGTCCCCAGCGATTTTCGCTTCTGCAGAGGGAATCCCGCTTCCGCGGGTTCCGCTTCTGCGGAAGTGGGCCGCTTTTGCAAAAAAATGACAAGGGGGCTTGGGCCGCTTTTTCGGTCCCAAACTCGCTTCTGCGAGTCCGCTTACTATTCCATCGTTGGCATAAGATGAACCGAGGAATCCAACCAAATATGAATGAATCACCGCTTCTGCAGTTATGGGCCTGGGGCGGATGGACTGCTTCTGCGGTCAGGGGTCCGCTTCTGCGGTTTCCCCTGGGCTTGGCCCCTTCCGCTCCTGCGATAAAATGACCGCTTCTGCGGTCCAAGAGCCGCAGAAGCAACAGATGAAGTTTTTCCCAAGTTTTCAACTTCACTCGAACCTCGACCATTTGACGCTCGGGGCTCCCGAGCCCTGCCCAAATATACCGACAAGTTTGAAATCACGAGGAAGACCTACTCGAACCCTCGAAACACTCAAAATAATGCTAAATCGAGGAATCAACCCCCCAAAACCAAATGAATCAATTCGTTGAACTTCAAGTTCTTAATTCTCCTTCAACGGGTCAAAACGCCCTTAAACTACTCGGATTGACACCAAATTTCACGGGTAGGTCTTAATTGATATTTCGGACTTGTACCAAGCTTCGGAATCGAAATTTGAACTCGATACCTATGAAAACAATGATTTCTTAGTTTATTTAATTCTTTGAAACTTAAACTTAATAATTTTACATAAAAATTCATTACTCGGGCTAGGGACCTCAGAATTCGATTCCGGGCATACGCCCAGGTTCCATATTTTCCTGCGGATCCTCAGAAATTATCAAATCACGATTCTGGGTCCGTTTCCCTAATCTTGCTCAGAACTCTTCTAACTTCCGAACCACCCGTCCTCGCAAGTCATAATTTAGCTAAAGCAAGTGCGGAAAATATTATTTAAGGGAACGGGGTTCGAAAATGCAAAACGACCAGTCGGGTTGTTACAATATATCAGGTATCAATTTAATTCAAAATATATATTTATGTATATAATTTTTGTATATTTATTTGTGAAGTGCTATCTTAATTTAAGAGGTATTTTTAATGTATACAGTATTTTATATGTCAAGTGTGTGTGTATATATATATATATATATTAACGTATATTATTATCGAAATAAGAGCTTTATGTTAAGAAAGGAAGAAATAAGTAAGAGAAAAACTTAAGAAAAATAATTAAAAATAAAATAAATGGAATAAATTTAAAAAATATATTGGCTTCGGTAGAAAACAAAACTAAGAAGATGAAGAAAAAGAAGGAAAGCTAATAGATAAAGAGAGAAAAAAGACATTATTTTTGTACAAATAATTATTAACTTTCCATTCAAATTTCTTATGTTTAGGGATTAATAGTTAATATTCCTATTTTAATGGAACTGTGTGCTACAAATATAAATATTTTCCTGCCATATCTGTAATATTGAATTTCATGCTAAAAATTTGTTATATTTCTTTTAAACTGTGACAGTTATGTAAAGTCTCCATTCTTAATATCCTCATGAAGCCAAAAAATAAAGAGATGTACCATTCTGCTATCAGTCATGTCTTCAGTCTCGTTAGCAATTGTCTCAAACCTCGCTTGAAAATCAGAGACGGTGGTCGTTTGTCGGAGCTTAGCAAGGCGACCCTCCGCAGACTCCAATCCCTTCCGATAGTAGCGGGTTCACACCTTCCCAGCAAAGTGCTCCCAATTCACGAGCAGCTTGTTGAGAAATAACCACCGGTACCACTCCAACGCATCACTATCGAGGTAGAACGATGCAATTGTTAATCGCTGATTTTTTGCTATTTTGTAAAAATCAAAATACCTATCCGCCTGAAATATCCAAGCCTCAGGATTCTCACCATGGAAACAACCTATTTCCACCGACGCCGGCTTATGACGAAGAGTAGGAGCAGTTGTACCATGGTTATTAGAGAGGTCAGCTCGTCGTCCCACCACCTCCATTAACAGCGAATGAATGTCTTCCATATCCTTAGCAAAAGAGCTTGTTGCCACCTTAACAGATTCATCCACGAGAGACTTGAGTTTTTGGTCATCCATGGAAGACCTATGGATGAAAGCACCAATGCAACAGTTGCAAAATCTCAATAGTATTAATAGAAACTGAACTCAATTACAATAACAAAATTGTAGGAACCACTCTCAATTTGCAGCTAGCAATGGAAGTACAGAAACAATAAACTAAAATAGGATAGGCTAACAGAAGGGGATGAGGAACTAGAAGAAGGAGAAGAGAACATAGACAATACTCATAACAACTTTTTCCTCCCTTTTGCACTGCTCACTACACTCTGCCTTATACCCTTTTGGCTAACTAACTCTGCCTATTAATCACGTGAGCCCCCTCCTTGCCATACGTAGTCCTCAAGTCTTTTTGGAGGAATGATCCTTCGAGAGCCCTTACGTGGCACCATGTGGTCATCCCTTGTGGCATCCTTGTCAGCATTAGTATTCATAATAGTTATCCTTGGTATTTATTTATATTTGTCCCCATAGAATTGCCGTATCTCAAAGATAAAATCAAAGACTCGAAGAATGATAAACTTACTGGAGTATCGTCTACGATAACAATGTTCAGGTTATTGTTTGCATTAAGACGTGAATTCCTGTTTCTAATTCCTTAGATGCAATGTTATCAAGGGACCATGAAAACTTATATATGCTTCTTCTATTGTTGGTTATGCGGTCATGCAAGCTATTGAGTAATTATGATTTTATCAATTCTTCACTGGATAAGAAAGAATATTCAATGAAGATGAGAATATTAAGAACAATATAGAAGTGAACAAGGGACGATTTTTGGATTCTTAAGTTGTGATGCAACTCTTCATTACCCTTATCTGTTATAACTCTTCAGTACCCCATACAGACTATTCGGTTGATAACAACCTTATTAATAATTTGTTTGGATAGAATTAAGAAAAGGATAGAATAACCATTTAGTTTTTTATGGATATTTTGGTGTAACGACCCAACCAGTCATTTTACTTTTTAGAAACTCGTTCCCCCAAATAAATCTTTTCGTGCTTTTATGTCTAATTTATGATCTGCGGGGATGGTTGGTTCGATATTTGGAAGAATTTGGGTTGATATATGCTCATTTGATTCCTTTAGATTTTCTTAAAAGGCTAAGTTTGACTTTGGTTAACATTCTTAGCAAACGGGCCCGGATTTGTATTTTGATGGTTCCGGAGGGTGCGTAGGAAAATATGGGACTTGGGCATATGCTCAGAATCAAATTCCGAGGTCCCTAGGCAGAGTAATGAATTTTTATTAGAAATTGTTAAACTGAAATTCCAAGGATTTAAAGAAACTAAATAATGATTGATCACGCTGGTATCGGGCTCGTGGATTGGTACTGAAGCCCAGTACAGGCCCAATATAATATTTAAGGCTTGCCCACAAAAGTTGGTGTCAATCCGAGTAGTTTAAGTGTGTTTCGTCTCGTTAGAGGAGAATTAAGAACTTGAAGTTCATAAGTTTGATTCAATTGGTTTTAGGGGGTGATTCTAAGATTTAGCATTGTTTCAGGCGTTCCGAAGATTCAAGCATGTCCATTTCACGATTTTAGACTTGTCAGTATGTTTGGATGGGGCCTGCTAGCCCCGAGCGTCAAACGAACGAGGCTCGAGTGAAGTTAAAAAAGTTGGGAAGTGCTGAAGCATCTACTTCTGTCATAACCGCACCTGCGGTTGGTCAGCCGCAGGTGCGAGATTTCAGAAGTGGTTGTCCTCTCGCAGATGTGGCCAAAGCTGGCCAGGCCCAAAACTGCAAAAGTGGTTCCCAAGCCGCAGAAGTGGCTCCAAAACCGCAGAAGAGGTCCCAGCATGTTTGGCCAACATCCGCAGATGCGGTCTCTTCCTCGCAGATGCGGACCACAAATGCGGAAATCGCTTAAGCAGTGAGCTTCATTTATTACGGGTTCTAAGTTGATTTTGTGTCACGACCCCAATCCCGGTCATGATGGCGCCCAACACAATTGCTAGGCAAGCTCGACCATATAACACTAACAACTCAATAACACCACACATTTCCAATTTATAGCATTAAATTAACTGTTTAACAACACTATTAATCAATAGTTTAGATAGAAGCAGCATGAAACACTGACATAATCAACATCTCCCAAAGATATGGGGTCATGAATCTAGAGCCTCTAAGATAACAAAAAAAGGAAAATAAATCCTCAGTAATGCTGATGTTCTATAATGCAGAAATAATAAAGGGATAGGGCAGGAGTCGGGTCCTGCGAACGTCAGACAGCTACCTCGATAACTCTTGAGAAGCTCTGAAAATAACAAATAGCTCAACTATGCTCCCGAGACACCTGAATCTGCACACATGGTGCAGGGAGTAAAGTGAGTACTTCCAACTCAGTGGTAATAGACATATATAATGGCTGACAGTAAGAAATCCCGAAATATAACAATGCAAAGCTATAACCAATAATTCTACACATTTAACGGTGGAACAACATCAGGTAATAATAGGTAAAACAGATAGACATCGATATATGAATGCAATGCAATGCACATGATCGCTGCGGCGTACAACCCGATCCATTTGGGTACCCGCGCTCACTGTGGGGGTTCAGACTTTGGAGGGGCTCCTACAGCCCAAGCGCAATATTATCGTAGCATTCGCTGCGGCGTGGAGCCCGATCCACACTCAGTCCAGATATATGCATGTAAGACACACAGGCACAGTCAAGTTTATCATTTTCAGTTCCAATTATTAGGAATTATAGATTAAGTGTTTAAAACTTGGGAAATTTATTAATCATTTCTAGACAGTGTATAACTCAGGACTGATATCATGAAAACATGCTAAGCATCATGGAAACAATGATAATAATCCCTAAGGGATCCAAATAATTGGCACACAGCCCAAATACGCTCATAGCAATCCAAGTAGGATGCTTACCAATCAATTTCTAATCAATAACATAGTTCGAACATCACTCGGACGGACTAAGCCATAATCCCCGATCATAAACGACCCCGCACTCACCGTAGAGTATGTGTCTCGCCTCAATATAGCATCACAGTGTGATATACCGGGGTTTCAAACCCTCAGGTCATCATCTACATCTATTACTAACCTCTAGCCGGCCGAAGACTAGCCCGCAATGCCCTTTCCACTAGTATCGGCCTCCTCGCGCGTCGAATCTGGCCAAAACCACAACGAATACGTTATAATAGGCTAATAGAACACAACCCAATCGAAGAGACTCGAAAAACACCAAAAATCACGAAGTTGGCAAAACCCGAGCCCCGGGCCCACTTCTCAAAAAATTACAAAATTTACATCACCAGACTCCTCGTCTCGCCACGAGTCTATACATATTAAATTTACCAAAATTGGGGTTCAATTGCCCTTTCAAAACTCAAATTTAAACTCTCTTAAGTTTCAAGCCCTAACCTCCATTTTTAACCTTTAGTTCCTTGAAATTCAGTGATTAATCCATGTTTTTACACCATAATAACATAATCCGAGTCCAATAATTCATACCTGATGAAACCCCTTCGAATTCTCTTCAAAATTGCCCAAGAAACCGCCTAAGTCGAAGTCCAAAATATTTATTTTCTCTTTCAAAAATCGTGAACCACTGTTCACTTAACCCAGACCGTCTTCCGCTTCTGTGGTTATTATACCGCACCTACGGTCACCGCGTTTGCGACCAAACGACCGCTTATGCGGTCTCATTTAACTCACCTGGGACTGCTTATGCGGTCCAAAACCGCTTATGCGGAACCCGCTTATGCGAAGCCTTGTCCGCTTCTGCGAAAAGCCAAGCCTCCCCAGAGAACCACTTCTGCGACCCCTTAGCCGCATCTGCGGAACTGCTTATGCGGCCCCTTTTCCGCAGATGCGAAAGTGATAGAACCAGCAACTTCAAACATGCAAAAAACTCTGAATTCTCCGTTTAACCACCCGAATTCACCCTGAGGCCCCCGGGACCTCAACCAAAAGCACAGACATGATCTATTACCTTATTAAAACTCACTCGAACCATCAAAACACTATCGTTAACATCAAAATCCTCAATTATCCTCAAATCAAAGCCTAAGTTTCTTAAAAACTTTCGAATTGCACATTCGATCAAAAACCCGACCTAAACACCTCCGAATGACCTTAAACTTTGCACGCATATCCAA
Source organism: Nicotiana glauca (assembly GCA_026770625.1). Lineage (NCBI taxonomy): Eukaryota > Viridiplantae > Streptophyta > Magnoliopsida > Solanales > Solanaceae > Nicotiana > Nicotiana glauca. The sequence goes on along the minus strand of MU743533.1, from coordinate 46,300 downwards.
AATCACCTAACGGAGCTACTGCAATTCTCGGAATTCCATTCCGACCCTCGGATCAAAATCTCACCTATCAACCGGATATCGCCAAAATGCTAACTTCGCCAATTCAAGCCTAATTCTACACCGAGCCTCCAAAATCAATTTCGATCGCACTCCTAAGTCACAAATCATCCCCCCAAGCTAACCAAATTACCGAAATTCATATCCGAGCCCTATAACTATATAGTCAACTTCCGGTTGACTTTTCCAAAACAAGCTTCCTTCTAAGAGGCTAAGTGCCTCATTTCCAACTAAAACCAATTCAATTCTATCCGATCAACTCAAATACTGATATTGAAACATAGAGCAACATAATATGGGGAAAACGGGGTGGTAACTCACATGACGACGGACCGGGTCGTCACATCCTCCCCAACTAAAACAAATGCTCGTCCTCGAGCGGGTCGAGAAACATACCTGAAGTCTTAAACAAGTAAGGATATCTGCTCCGCATCTCCTGCTCGATCTCCCAAGTAGCCTCCTCCACGGGCCGACCTCTCCACTGAACCTTCACCGAAGCTATATCCTTTGATCTCAATCTTCGAACCTGACGACCCAAAATAGCCACTAGCTCCACATCATAGGTCAAATAATCATCCAACTGAACTGTACTGAAGTCTAACACATGAGACGGGTCTCCAACATACTTCTGGAGCATAGAAACATGAAAAATCAGATGAACTCCCGACAGGTTGGGTGGCAAAGCAAGCATGTAGGCTACCTCCCCAATCCTCCTAAGTATCTCAAAAGGACCAATGAACCACGGACTCAACTTCCCTTTCTTTCCAAATCTCATAACGCCCTTCATAGGCGAAACCTTTAATAAGACCTTCTCCCCCACCATATAAGATACATCTCGAACCTTCCTGTCCGCATAACTCTTCTGACACGACTGAGCTCTACGAAGTCTCTCCTAGATCACTTTCACCTTATCCAAGGCATCCTGGACCAACTCTGTCCCCAATAGCCTAGCCTCGCCAGGCTCAAACCAACCAACCGGAGATCTACAACGTCTCCCATATAAGGCCTCATACGGTGCCATCTGAATGTTGGACTGATAGCTGTTGTAGTAGGCAAACTCCGCAAGTGGCAAGAAATCAACCCAAGAACCTCCAAAATCAATAACACAGGCACGCAACATGTCTTCCAATATCTGAATGGTACACTCGGACTGCCCGTCCGTCTGTGGATGAAATGATGTGCTCAACTCTACCTGTGTGCCCAACTCTCGCTGAAAAGTCCTCCAGAACTGAGAAGTAAACTGAGTACCCCTATCTAATATAATGGAAACTGGGATCCCATGCAACCGTACAATCTCCCGGATGAAAATCTCTGCTAACCACTCCGAAGAATAGGTAGTACACACCGGAATGAAGTCCGCGGACTTGGTTAGCCGATCCGCGATCACCCAAATCGAATCAAACTTCCTCACTGTCCGAGGGAGACCACTCACAAAATCCATAGTAATCCTCTCCCACTTCTACTCAGGAATATCCATACGCTGAAGTACACCACCGGGCCTCTGATGCTCATATTTCACCTGCTGACAGTTGAGGCACCGAGCTACATAACTCACAATATCCTTCTTCATTCTCCTCCACCAGTAATGCTGTCTCAAATCCTGATACATCTTCGTGGCACCTGGATGAATAGAATACCGCGAGCTGTGGGCCTCTTCCAATATCAACTCCCGAAGCCCATCCACATTGGGCACGCAAATCTGGCCCTGCATCCGCAACACACCATCATCACCAATAGTTACATCTCTGGCATCATCATGCTGGACCCTGTCCTTCAGGACAAGCAAATGTGGATCATCATACTGACGCTCTCTAATGCGGTCATACAAGGAAGACCGATATACCACACAATCCAACACCCGACTAGGCTCCGAAATATCTAACCTCACCATCCGATTGGCCCAATCCCGGACATCAACTGCAAAGGGCCTCTCCCCAACTGGAATGTACGCCAAACTACCCGTACTAACCGCCTTTCGGCTCAACGCATAGGCCACTACATTGGCCTTCCCCAGGGGATACAAAATGGTAATATAATAGTCCTTGAGTAACTCAAGCCACCTCCGCTGCCTCAAATTAAGATCCTTCTGTTTGAACAAATGCTGAAGGCTGCAATGATCGGTGAACACCTCACAAGATATGCCATATAAATAGTGCCTCCAAATCTTCAAAGCATGAACTATAGCAGCCAACTCTATATCATGTACAGGATAGTTCTTCTCATGGGGTTTCAGCTAACGAGAAGCATAATCAATAACTCTACCCTCCTGCATCAATACACATCCGATCCTGACTCTCGAAGCATCGCAATACACCATGTAAGAACCTAAAGCTGATGGAAATACTAATACTGGAGCTGTGGTCAAAGCTATCTTGAGATTTTGAAAGCTCTCCTCGCACTCATCCGACCACACAAATGGAGCATTCTTCTGTGTCAACCTTGTCAAGGGCGAAGCAATAGATGAAAAACCCTGAACGAACCTGCGATAATAACCCGCAAAACCGAGGAAACTCTGAATCTCAGTGGCTGAGGACGGCCTAGGCCAACTCTGCACCGCCTCAATCTTCTTTGGATCAACTTGAATACCATTACTGGACACCACGTGTCCCAGAAAAGCCACAAAACTAAGCCAGAACTCACACTTGGAGAACTTTGCATAGAGCTTCTCCTCTCTCAGTCTCTGCAACAACACCCTCAAATGTTGTGCGTGCTCCTCCTGGATACGCGAGTACACCAGGATATCATCAATAAACACAATCACAAATGAATCCAAATACGGCCAAAATACACTGTTCATCAAATGCATGAATGCGGCTGGGGCATTAGTCAGCCCGAATGACATAACTAGAAACTCATAGTGCCCATATCTCGTCCTGAAAGCCGTCTTCATAATGTCTGAATCCCTAATCTTCAACTGGTGATAGCCTGAACGGAGATCAATCTTAGAGAATACCTTTGCCCCCTGAAGCTGGTCAAACAAATCCACAATACGGGGTAGTGGATACTTGTTCTTCACTGTCACCTTTTTCAACTATCTGTAGTCAATGCACATTCTCATCGTGTCATCCTTCTTCTTCACAAATAAGACCGGTGCACCCCACGGTGACACACTCGGGCGAATGAACCCCTTATCTAAGAGTTCATGAAGCTGCTCCTTCAATTCCTTTAACTTAGCTGGTTCCATACGATAGGGAGGAATAGAGATAGGCTGAGTGCACGGCACCAGGTCAATACCAAAATCAATGTCCCTGTCCGGCGGCATGCCCGGCAGGTCTACTGGAAACATATCAGGGAAATCCCTCACAACAGGAACTGAATCAAGACTAGGAGTCTCAGCTCCGACATCTCTCACGAAATCCAAATACGATAAACAACCCTTACCAACCATCTGCTAGGCCTTTAAGAAAGAAATCACCCTACTAGGAACATAGTCGGTCATACCTTACCACTCAATCCTCGGAACACCCGGAATAGCCAACATAACTGTCTTAGCATGACAGTCCAGAATATCATGGTACGGGGATAGCCAATCCATACCCAGAATCACATTAAAATCTACCATGCCCAACAATAATAAGTTAACTCGGGTCTCCAGACCCCCAATAGTCACCAGACATGATCGATATACATGATCCACAATAATAGTATCACCCACCGGGGTAGATACGTGCACAGGCAAGGCAAGACAACCACGGGTCGTACCCAAATGATGAGCAAAATATGAAGATACATAGGAATAGGTAGATCCGGGATCAAACAAAACAGAGGCATCCCTGTGGCAGACTGAGATAATACCTGTGATAACAGCATCGGATGCAATGGCGTCCCTCTTGTCTGGAAGAGCATAGAATCGAGCCTGACCACCGCTAGTCCGGTCTCCACCCCTGGGGCGGCCTCTGGCTACCTGGCCTCCACCCCTAGCTGACTGAGTGGGTGCTGATAAAATAGGAGTAGAAGATGAGGGTTGATCCCTCTGCTGAGACTGACCACTACGAAGCCGAGGACACTGTCTCTTCATGTGACCAAACTCACCGCACTCGTAACAACGAACCGGAGCTGGAGAAGGGGACTGAAGGGAACCCCTCGCTGCAGACGAACCCTAGGCTGAAGAGGCAGGAGTAGAGCTCTGAGCTGGAAGGGCGCTAAGTGAAGACTGACCCTGCTGATAACCTTGATGACCACGGCATGAAGAAGCCCTACTGGACTCTGTACGACCTGACTGAGGATGTCTGAAGGAACAACCTCTGCTGCGCTGGAACTGGCCCCTAGACGGAGCACCACTAAAGCTACCTGAACCTCGAGGCCTTTTGGCCTTCCTCTCCTCACGCTCCTGACAGCAATCTATCTCAATCTGTCGAGCCATATCAACTACCTCCTCAAACGAGGTGGCCACAACCCTCTCTCTAGTCATCAAAATGTGGACTAGATAGTTAAGACCATCCACAAACCTCCTAATCCTCTCCCGATCTGTCGGGATCATCCAAGTAGCATGCCGAGCTAGCTGCGTAAATGTCAACTCATACTAGGTCACATTCATGTCTCCCTGAACCAACCACTCAAACTGACGACACAGCTCCTCTCTGCGAGACTACGGTACATACTTCTCCAGAAAGAGAATGGAGAACTGCTGCCAAGTAAGGGGCGCTGCTCCAACAGGCGTACGCCTCTCAAACTCCTCCCACCATGTAAATGCAGGCCCTGAGAACTGGAAAGTAGTAAAAGCCACTCCACTCGACTCCAAAATCCCTGCAGTGCGAATCATACGCTGACACTTGTCGAGAAATCCCTGGGCATCCTCGCCCTCAGTGCCACTGAACGTCGGAGGCTGGAGCCTACCGAACCTCTCCAGTCGACGCTGCTCGTTGTCTGGCATAGTTGGAACCACAAAGTCTGGAGCTAGTGCGACTAGCGCAATTGGGGCAACTGGTGCAACTGGCGCAACTGGCTGAGCTGGGGCTGCTTCCGGTGTCTGCAGTCCCTGAACACCCTGCTCGGGTGTGCGAGCAGCGGGGGTCTGCTGACTACCCCCGGTCTGAGAAGTAGCTACCGCAGTAGTGGCCGAGACTGCTTGAGCTAGGCCAATGCAGACGGATAAGATCTGAGCTAAAGCCTCCTGAAGACCAGGAATCACAATGGGCACTGTCGGTGCCTGAACAGGTGCTGCTGGAGCATCTACAGATGGAGGCTGGTCTGGTACCTGGGCAGCTAGTGGATCTGCATGTGCTGCTTGCATTTGTCTGCCTCGACCACGACCACGACCACGGCCTCTAGCGGGTGGAAATGGTGGTCGTCCGTCATGTCAGGTAGCACGGGTTCTCGCCATCTGCGAGAGAATAGAATACAGAAATTTAGTTCTCGGATCAACAAAGTCGCACAACAAGAGTCCAAGAATATGAAGTATTTCCTAAAGGTTCTGCAGCCTCTCAAGGATAAATACAGACGTCTCCGTACTGATCCGCGAGACTCTACTAACCGGCTCATGACTCATGAGGCCTAGTAACCTGGCTCTGATACCAACTTGTCACGACCCCCATCCCGGTCGTGATGGCGCCCAACACAATTTCTAGGCAAGCCCGACCATATAACACTCACAACTCAATCACACCACCCATTTCCAATTTATAGCATTAAATTAACCGTTTAACAAGACTATTAATCAATAGTTTAGATAGAAGCAGCATGAAACACTGACATAACCAACATCTCCCAAAGATCTGGGGTCATGAATCTAGAGCCTCTAAGATAACAAAAAAAGGAAAATAAATCCTCAGTAACGCTGATGTTCTAAAATACGAAAATAATAAAGGGATAGGGGAGGAGTCGGGTCCTGCGATTGTCAGACAGTTACCTCGACAACTCCTGAGAAGCTCTAAAAATAACAAATAGCTCAACTATGCTCCCGAGACACCTGAATCTGCACACATGGTGCATGGAGTAAAGTAAGTACTTCCAACTCAGTGGTAATAGACATATATAATGGCTGGCAGTAAGAAATCCCGAAATATAACAATGCAAAGCTATAACCAACAATTCTACACATTTAACTGTGGAACAACATCAGGTAATAACAGGTAAAACAGATAGACATCGAGGCATGAATGCAATGCAATGCACATGAACGCTGCGGCGTACAGCCCGATCCATTTGGGTACCCGCGCTCACTGTGGGGGTTCAGACTCCGGAGGGGCTCCTACATCCCAAGCGCAATATCATCGTAGCATTCGCTGCGGCGTGCAGCCCAATCCACACTCAGTCCAGATATATGCATGTAAGCCACACAGGCACATTCAAGTTTATCATTTTCAGTTCCAATTATTAGGAATTATAGATTAAGTGTTTAAAACTTGGGAAATTTATTAATCATTTTGAGACAGTGTTTAACTCAGGACTGATATCATGAAAACATGCTAAGCATCATGGAAACAATGATAATAATCCCTAAAGGATCCAAATAATCGGCACACAGCCCAAATACGCTCACAGCAATCCAAGTAGGATGCTTACAAATTAATTTCTAATCAATAACACAGTTCGAACATCACTCGGATGGACTAAGCCATAGTCCCCGATTATAAACGACCCCGCACTCACCGTAGAGTACGTGTCTCGCCTCAATATAGCGTCACTATATGATATACCGGGATTTCAAACCCTCAGGTCATCATCTACATCTATTACTCACCTCTAGCCGGCCGAAGACTAGCCCGCAATGCCCTTTACTCTCGTATCGACCTCCTTGTGCGTCGAATCTAGCCAAAACCACAATGAATACGTTACAATAAGCTAATAGAACACAACCTAATCGAAAAGACTCGAAAACACCAAAAATCACGAAGTTGGCAAAACCCGAGCCCCGGGCCCACTTCTTGAAAAATTACAAAATTTACATCATCGGACTCCTTGTCTCGCCACGAGCCTATACATATCAAATTTACCAAAATCGGGGTTCAATTGCCCTTTCAAAACTCAAATTTAAACTCTCTTAAGTTTCAAGCCCTAACCTCCATTTTTAACCTTTAATTCCTTGAAATTCAGTGATTAATCCATGTTTTTACACCATAATAACATAATCCGAGTCCAGTAATTCATACTTGGTGAAACCCCTTCGAATTCTCTTCAAAATCGCCCCAGAAACCGCCTACGCCGAAGTCCAAAATATTTCTCTTCTCTTTCAAAAATCGTGAACCACTGTTCACTTAACCCAGGCCGTCTTCCGCTTCTGTAGTTATTACACCGCACCTGCAGTCACCGCGTTTGCGACCAAATGACCGTTTATGCGGTCTCACATAACTCACCTGGGATTGCTTGTGCGGTCCAAAACCAGCTTCTGCGGAACCCGCTTATGCGAAGCCTTGTCCGCTTCTGCGGAAAGCCAAGCATCCCCAAAGAACCGCTTCTGCGACCCCTTAGCCGTATCTGCGGAACCGCTTATGCGGCCCCTTTTCCGCAGATGCGAAAATGACAGAACCAGCAACTTCAAACATGCAACAAACTCTGAATTCTCCGTTTAACCACCCGAATTCACCCTGAGGCCCTCGGGACCTCAACCAAAAGCACAGACATGATCTATTACCTTATTCAAACTCGCTCAAACCATCAAAACACTATCGTTAACATCAAAATCCTCAATTATCCTCAAATCAAAGCCTAAGTTTCTTAAAAACATCCGAATTGCACATTCGATCAAAAACCCAACCTAAACACCTCCGAATGACCTGAAACTTTGCACGCATATCCAAAATCACCTAAAGGAGCTACTGCAACTCTCGGAATTCCATTCCAACCCTCGGATCA